>JNCO01010211.1:0-10249 GCA_000785685.1 Uromyces viciae-fabae
CATTTTGGGGCAATTTGGATGATTGAAAATGATGTCAAAAGCTGAGAGAAATTTTGATCCACCTGAGAGAGGAAATATTGATTCTGATGGAGAAGATTTTTTGAATAAGGCGCATGTTCTGTGTTTTGAATAAAAATCAATTGCAGTGTGATTTTGGTCTAAGAAAGAAGACCAATTTTGGTGATTTGGGGTATTTAATGAAAACATATTGAGACCAGGTTCCTTTAAAAAAACAATAGAAGCTTCTTCTGCAGAATTTAAAATACTTTGAGTAGTTTCAATTTTATTATAACCATTTAAGCTGAGAATTTGAAAAGAAGAAAGATTTTCATGATTATTGTTTTGATTATTTTCAATTGGAATAAAAGAAGGAAAAAAAGAAGAAGACAAGGGATTAAGATCAGAAGAAATTGTTGAGGTTGTACTATTCATTGAGGGTTATTTTTTTTATTGGAGGTTTTAGTGGGAAAAATTCTTCTAAGTGAACAAAGATTTCCCGTGGGGGAATGTCTCAATTGAAAATCATCATTGTCTAAATGAGTAGAAACATTGGAATTTTTTTTTTTGATGATTAATACATTTGTAAAAAATAATATTATCAGATTCAAGACTGTTACAATCTTTAGAATTGTGGTTATTACCACATTTAATACATAATGGGTTATTTTTGCAAAAACTAGCAGTATGACCAACTTCAAGACAATGAAAGCATTGAGTTGGAGCTTTATTGTAATGAGCAGCTCTTAAAAACATGGACTGATAAAAAATTCCACCTTTTTCTATTTGAAGAGCAAGAAATTTTTCTTTAAAATTTATAACAATTGAGCCGTGAGATTTGTTTAAAATATGTGGATTTCCAAGTCACCTGGCATTGTCTATTAAATTTTCATCAATATCATTTTCAATGCATAATTGATGTAAGTGTTCAGAAAGAGTAAAAAATATAGGAATGGAATGAACAATGACCGGAAAAGTGACAGCTTTAGTGGTGAGAAGAGGATCCGCCAAGTGGGTCCGTTCATGTTTATGAGATAAAAGCCATTGGGCTTTGAATTTAGAATTGCCCAAAGGCAGGATCAAAGATCCTTTAATACTGATTGGATTGCCGTCCTCAGTACGTGCATCTAATCTGGATAGAACAGCATTAATTTTTTTTGTAATGACGTCACACGTCAAATCTTTAAAGGGAACCAAGCCCTGAACTTGACGGATCACAAACGATACCGGCTTAAACTTGTTAATTACTGCGTTCGTTGGAACAGCAGGAAGGTTAATAGGTAAGTAAGTCTGGTACTTGGCATTAGCCTGACCTCGTCTTAAATTATTTGAAAAAACCCCATTAAGAGGGAAATTATGAATATTTTTTTGATTCAAAAATTGATTTTGAAGATTTTTTTGATTTTTTTTTTTATTATTTCACTCCAAGCAGGAGGATTAGCAGAAATAGAAGGTTGATTTAAGGTAAGAATAGAAGGAATAGGATTTAAAGAAAAAGGAGGAATTTGAGGATTAATGGAAATGGGGTTATGAATGGAGTTAGAAAGAGATTTGGAAGGATTAAAAGAAGAAGAAACATTGTTAGTATTATTTTCAAAATGATGATTCATTAAAAAATCAATTCTTTCTGCTTGTATATTTAAATTAGCATCATTCTTTTTTTGTAAAAGTTGAAGCTGAATTTTATTTTATTTTTTTTGATTAAAGAAAAAATACTGCTCTTTTTACATGAGATGAGCAAGTCTAGAGTGATCCTCAAAAGAGATAAGAAATCCATTTTCAGTTTTCTTTGAGACAGTAAAAAATAAATCAAGACTTGGAAGAGAAGGGGCCCTTTGATCTTGATTAGAGTAAATATTCATATTATTATTTTTGGTGATTATTTCTTGGTTATTTAAATTTTGAGGAGTGGGAGTTAGAGATCTTGAAGAAAGAGAAGAATCCAACGCGGAAGAATCTATGTTGGATTAGAAGAAAATTTAAAAAAAGCTCTTGCTGGGATTTTATTTTTTTGAAGTGAAGGGGTTGGTGGGGATTTTTAGAAGATGATTTGGAGGTTTGGTGTTTTGATTGAGATTGGAGTGTTGTTTTGATGAGGAGTGGTGAACAGGTGAGTGGTGATACAGTTTTTTAGAGTTTGAAGTTGTCATTATCTTTTTATTATTATTCTTGTTTTTCTTCTTGTCTTTCTTGTTTTTTTTTAAATTTTTATTTGTATTTTTATTTCTCTTCTTGTTTTTGGTTTGGTTTTTCTTTTCCTTTTGCTTTTTTTCTTCTTTCTTTCTTTCTATTTTTAAAAAATGGCAGGTTTTAAAAATCCCGCCAATCTTCAAAAAAATTAGTGTTTTTTTGTTTTTTTTAAATCAGGGAAGATTTTCAAAAACCTGCCAATTTTTGAAAATTTTTTTTTTAAAAAAAAACCCGCCTAAAATTGGTGTAGCAAAACCTGCCATTTGGTAGTGAAACTTAGGTTTTTTAGTAGTGCATGTAAGGGCCCCAGAGGTCATCTTAATGCAATGGGATGGTTGTTCCGTCAACAAAGCCCACACAGCCTGGAAAACCTTTGGTACTCATAACTTGATTGATTTCGCGTCTTTGTGATTCATTATGCCATTTGAAGTATTTATAGAATGGCCTCAATCACCCTGCGAGTCACTTTGATTACCGTTACCCGACCTACATTGAGATTTCAAGAAAAGCGTCCCACTGAAGCTCCATTGCCATTTGAACCTAGACGTTCAATTTTCAAAGCATGTTGATGTGGTATTGGAAGTTGAGGTCTAAAACTATTCAAATGGAATACCGGATGATCCCATAGTGCACAAAGAAGTAAGATAAGCTGACTTGGACATTCTTGCCAATTGTATGAAGTTGGCATTGTTCATGTTGAATAAAACACCGATTTTGAACTCGTCCCGGAGCATAGCAGGATGATTCCTACATAAATATCTTATGGAAATAAACAAAGAGAAAGAAATAAGCAAAAAAGGCATAAACAAAAGACACTAAAGAAAAAAGGAAAAAAAAGAAAAAAAAAGAAAAAAAAAGAAAAAAAAAATAAAAAAAAATAAAAAAAAAAAAAAAAAAATAAAAAAAAATAAAAAAAAAGAAAAAAAAAGAAAAAAGATAAGCTGACTTGGACATTCTTGCCAATTGTATGAAGTTGGCATTGTTCATGTTGAATAAAACACCGATTTTGAACTCGTCCCGGAGCATAGCAGGATGATTCCTACATAAATATCTTATGGAAATAAACAAAGAGAAAGAAATAAGCAAAAAAGGCATAAACAAAAGACACTAAAGAAAAAAGGAAAAAAAAGAAAAAAAAAGAAAAAAAAAGAAAAAAAAGAGAAAAAAAGAGAAAAAAATAGGAAAAAAAAAAAAAAAAAGAAAAAAAAAAGAGAAACAAAAAGAAACAAAAAGGAGCAAAAAGAAAAAAACTGATTGGTTTGACAAAAAAAAAGTAAAAATTGACCGGTTTGACAAAATGTGTTGAAGAAGATCAGATAGATCATTCTCCTCATCAAAAAGATAGTCATAAGCCAATTGCATTGCCGGATTGGTCGGAAATATCAATTTTGAGATGGATGGAACGTGTGACTTTATTTTGGGAGTGTTGTCCAAAATTTCATTAGTTTTTTCCATATCTACAAATACTAGCATAGTCAGGAGATCTTGGATCACTTGTTGGTGTTGGGATAATTGGCGCATTATTGATGGTGGAGGGGGGATTTGGTGATGGGTATGGAAAAAAAAAATTAAAAAATATTTTTTTTTTGGGAAATCAGCAAAGGCATCAGCAAGTTTCCATGGGAGGTGATCTTACTGATGGATTTTTTTTTTTTTTTTTTTTAATTCGCAGTCTTGCTGATTTCAAAAAAAAAGTTGCTGACGGAAGACTATTGTGAACCATCCTATTGTTGTTGTACCTTTTTGCATATATATGACCGGTCACAGTGGGCGGCGTAGCTGCCCCTGGACGCTAGTTTTGCTAAAACAACACCCTTGTGAAAAGACGCCCCATGGGTTTTTTTTTATTTTTTTGCAGGGTGTCCAAAATGACACCCCATTGAGGCTTTATATTACTAAAAAAACGCCCTGCGCCGTCATTCCATAGGTGGTGGTGTTGTTTTAGTAATCCAGGGGTGTCATTTTAGCACGGCCCTAAAAAATCCACAAGGTGACCCAGATATTTGATATTTTCAAAACAGAATCTCTCACCTGTGGGCAAGCCAATAGAGTACGGGCTATTGGGCTTCTTAAAAGCTATTGCTTCACCGCAAACTGGCATTTCCGCACCAATTTAAGGATCTCTGGTCACCCTGGTTTCCCCAGAGTCCCCAGCTATTCCTACCCCCAAAAACTCTCTAAGTCCCCTCACACTAGGCCTGCCGCGCCTGCAAGCTCCACACCCTGCTTCTTGGCTGGCCAGCTCATCCATTCACCGGCCGCTGTGCCCCCATACCCACTCCCACCGCGCTGCCTCCCCCCAGACTCCGGCGGCCCTTTCATCGAAGACTGGCTATCCGCCACCCTCCCTCCACCGCCTCTGTAGACTGCTCCAACTTGTAAGCGTGTAACACCTGCCCGGCCGCCAGGCCTCAAACATTATGAATTTCCCACGGTCCTTCATAACTCGGCCGGCCTACCCTTACAGCTCACCTCACCCTGCTCAACCTTACACCTACCCAATCACACACAATTATCACACACCTGCCCGCCTATACCAAGTGCGCCACAATTACACACACAACACACACCCCACCACACACATCTCCCAGGACACTGATTTTTTTTACCAATATTATATGATCAAGTTGTGTTGAATTTTTTTTTTTTTTTTTTTTTGCACTTTCTTTCTGCATTTATGTAATTTCTTACCGTGATACATCAGCATTATCATTGCAACTTCAACTACCTGATTAACTTGTTTTTTTCCTATTATGATGACTTGTTTTTTTGATCTCAACAAATGGCCCCAAATTTATGAAATATCCACAAAGTCCTGTGATACATATCACTATTCAAAAACCAGCTTTACATAGGCTGTTAATGTTTTACTGTTCACAATCAAAAACATAAACTTAACATAGCCAAAATTTAATTGAAATGAGAAAAATAAATAATTAACATATCCAGAATTTAATTGAAAATAAATATACACCCTCATTCATTGTCATGATAACCCTGCCACCCATCGCCACTCCCCTCATACCCATTTTCACCCACCAAACCTTCCTCAGCATCCTCACCGTCATCAACTACCTCCTGCAAAACATCCTGTTCTAAGGCGTCATCTATCTCACCTGTGGTGTCAAGGCTCCCACGTTGAACTTGAATATTCTCTATAAGTACAGTCCAACTAGCTAGGAAATGTGCGTGTTGAGTTGGCTGGCAGTGGGCCCACAGCCACAACACATCTTCACATCATATGTCTACCAGCTCATTGTGGGAAGCCAGACGTCTCAAGACTCCGCTTTGTATTAGTTTTGACTTGTCTTGTTGAGATGTCCTTGAAAACTGTATTTCATCAATGTAATCTGTGTCCAATTGCACATCTTCATTACTCAAAAACATAATTCCTGAAATCCGGAAAATAAGAATCAGGCTTGTGTCAATGAAAATTTACAACAAAAAATGAAGGAGAGGCTTACTTACAATTGGACAGGTAGGTAAGATGTAAGAATTTGTAGTTTTGAAAAGTATGGAGAGTTTTGAGATGAGATTTTTATTTTTATATTTTAGTTTTTATTTGTTTTTATTGGATGTTTTCAAGATAATTATATGTAAATTTTTATATGATTTTTCTATTTAGACAGATCACTGAGGGAAGCTGACCTGGACCAAAGAGCTCAAAAAGGATGAGTAACAGATAAAAGATGCTCAGATTTGATATTTTATTTCAAGTTCAGAAGCAATGACTAATATAGAAAAAAGAAGACAAGACCCCTGGCATATGGCCAGGGGGTTAGACTAATAAATATAATATGTGTTCAGTAATCTGACTGGTGGCAGGACAGGACAGGATTTAATATGAGTAGTAAACTGACTACTAGACAGGACAGGACAGGAATAATAAACTTAGGTGATGTAATCTGACATCTTGCAGGACTAGACTAGACAATAAATTACATGTGATCTGACATGCAACAGGACTAAATAATATAAATTTAATAATATGTTTAAGATTGATTTTTGATGTATTGTACAAAGAGTGCACAAAGAGTGAGTTAAACTTAACATAAGATTGTCGACAAGAGCCTTATGAAACGTAATCACCCATGACATCGCACGGACCACTTCCTGAGCAATCAGCTCAAATTCCTCTTGGATTTGACACAGAAGCAGGAAACAATGGATTCCTTTGCGGATTTCTGGATTAATCACCCAAGGTGCTTCAGAGTGGTAGAATAAAACATTGTGCCAGAACGCATTGTCCAGATCCATAGCACTCAACCTCTCGTAAGTCAGCACTACATCCGGGCTATCTTCTCCCACACGATGAGGGAACTTCTTCTTGTAATCTTAAAACCATTCATTGTAGCTTTCAATTAAGTTAATGATGGCAGGTTGTTGGGCGTTCAGCGCCTTGAAAACTTTCTCCTTGAGCTTAGTACCCAAACGCGACCCTGTGTTCTTAGAATCCGTAAGGGGTTGCCTCTCGGCCCTAAGGTGAACTGCTTGGACAAACAAATCTGATTTGGCCGCCCACAGCAGCAGGAATAGTTTGCGCTCTTCCACTACAAGCATCATCCCCAGTTAGGATGTTGCCCTAGTGGATCAGGGATTCCAGATTTGAAACAAATGAGCTACTCACCGTTTACAGCTGGGGCATTGTCCCTGCCCAAACACTCCAGTTCCGATTGAAGTTGCAGGGCTTTGGCATTGATAGAATTGAGAAGCTGGCGGACCTCCATCTCTGATGCCAGCAAGATCCTTGTGTTCTGTAATCAGCACCTGCAAGAATTAAGCATCTTCAGTGCTGGATGCATCATCAGCAATCCCATGTGAGGTGTGTTATTTATCATGCACCTTAGTAAATTGATGACATTTTCCCACTGATATTAATCGGCCATTTTCGCCATGTGCCATTCCTCAACACTGGTGTGATCATCTTGAAAGGCTTTTTGCGCTAACCACTGTCGCCAGAAGAATTCTTGAGTGTAGTTTTTGTATGAACCACTATGGGGGTTAGTCCTCCCTAGTAGAGTGCCCAGAGATACTTGAATCTCTTGCCGTCGTTTGACCACAATGCAGAATTTGCGACGTAGCCACCAAGCTAGATGGGATTCAGTACAATCAATAAACTAAAAAATGGTGCTCGCCTTGCTGTAGGGAAAAAATGGTGCTCGCTTGCTGTAGGGAAAAAAAAGGTGACAAAAATAAACAAAATAAACATACCAAGCTGCAGGATACCCCGCTTGTTGTGGTGTTCCAGGTGATGGGATATTGAATCCAGATAGTGATTCCTTGTTGCATACCACAAAGGACTGACCAATTGGGACAGGTACAACCACATGCTCTCTAAACCTTCCCCATCGGACAGCCCCCATCCTTTATTGAGTTGTGGATGGTAATCCAGCAGGCAATGCCAGTTATGCACATACGCATAGAAGACCGAAGTACCAAATTGGATACGTACACAGTCTTCTGTGAGAAAATTCCTCTCATTTAGATCCCCAAACACAATAGACACAAGTCAGCAAAACTCAATAACCTGTTAGCTCAAAATGGACAACTTTATACCTGCACTGGTGTACTAAGCTCAATTTCTTTTTCTCTAATCTCACCCGCGGCCACATCGATGTTGGCCTGACCAATAAAAATGCGGGGAATTTGAAGTGATTCATGATTCCAACTGGCCTTTGAATGGTGGCGGTGCTGGAAGTTACCGTCCAGACATACGATCAATCGGTCCCGTGTGGTTTCTGGATATACCATTGAGTCGAGTGGTGAGGGGCCGAAACATGCTGGGCAAGTGAGGGATGCAAGTATTTCCTCATCTGTCAACCTGAGAACCAAATTAACCAATTGGTTTGTCATCTGCTCCATTTGGCGATACAAATCCACCACTGCAGTGAAGGAAGGGTTTGTGTAATTCTTGTGCCTGGAAATGGAAACCATATTAGGTTCTGGGTGGGCAAGGTGAATTATATTTGAGGATAATACAAATAACATTCACACGTTTCTTTGTACTTTGTGCATGGAGCCTCTGAGATTGGGGCTCCAGATATTCCGTTAGCGCCTGTGTAAACGGTAGTGAGCCCACATGGCAATGGTTCCACAAGCTGTTGTGGAAGATGAGCAATGTGACTGAGAATGTGGTCTGAGGTGTCACGGGAGAGCCTGCCAAGAATCCTAGGTGTAGCAATTGGACCGGATCGAGTGTAAATTGACAAAATCCTATGGAAGTGCGCCTCTGGCCTGGTGGAGGTAAACAAAAGCAAGGTAGGTTATTATATTGCAAAACAAAAACCTGACTCTTGCATCACATACCATGAACGTCTATCAAGTCAACATATTGAGAATTTCGGTAATGTGGGGCACAGCCGCATGGGGGTAAGAAGTCGTCAGCTGCATTTGAACTTGTCCCATTCTTGGTGACATGTTTCTGGCCCAAATAGATTGTGTGGAGCTGAGGCAGAAGAGACTCCCAGTTAAACTCTTGATCTTGTTGTCAGTGCCTTTCATTACTTGCTTGAACCAAGGAATCAATAGTATCTGGCTTGTCTTCAACCTGGGATAGGGTGACCCAGTTCACCCATTCATCATCATTGGAGTCTTTTGTGTCAACTTCAAAACCAGGGAGTTGGCCAGATAAATCCTTGCAGTCTTGAAAGGTGTTGTTTCTAGGTTCAAAGGTTGCCGCCTTGTCCAAAACATGTAAGTTATGACGCCGCTGAATTTTTTCTAATCGATGTAGTGCGGCTTCATTTTGCAATCTATTGATGTGGTGTTGTAGGCGCTGTTTTCGGTTCGCCACTGGGAGTCTAATTCTAGTTCTGGGCATCAGAAATTTCTTGAGGTTGTATTTTGAATTGATGGAGGGACAGTGGATTGATGGAGGGGAAAGGTTAAATGAGGTAAAAGAAAGAGGCTGGGTGGAAGATTTCAAGAAGGGATGCCTTTGTGGTGGGAGAAGATATATGAAAATATATGTGATATGTTACATATTGAAGGGGATCACCAATTGTGAGGTGGTTACGTCAGGTTTCAGTTGGTACATAACAATATAAAAACCTGAGGGATAAGCAAAACAAACGATAAAATCAGATCAGTTGATTATTTATTGGAAACCGATAAGGAAACTTGGTGTCTACTTACAGTCTAAGTGAACGGAATAGTGATTGGGGAATCAAAAGCGGGAAGATTACAAAATGAATTTCCTGTAAGGAAGAGATTGATGATTTTTGAGATGAAAATCAGGGTAAAAGCTGAAAGCTCTACCACTGAGTTAATTCAGATGAAAGAAGAGGATGAAAGAGTTTGAAAAAGAAGAGAACTCGATGAATTTATTTCAATAGTTGAGCAGGCCTATTTATAGGTCCTGCTTACATAATCAAAGTAAATACAAAAAGATAAAGAATAGTTTTAAATGAAATGAAAGAAATCAAGTTTGGAGATTTAGGATAGTAAGAAGAGGAAAAGTTAATAAAGAAATTTAAATATAAGAAAGAAATAGTAGTAGTAAAATAGAATAATCATAGTAGAAATAATGGTAGTTAAATAACTGAAGGAGAATTGACATCAGCTAAGAGTAGTATAATAGAGTTAATAACTAATGGAGAAGGAACATTAGTTATTGAGTTAGTAGTTTATAACTGAAGGAGAATTAACATCAGTTATAGAGTAGTAGTTTAAGAGTATATTTAATAGTTTAAGTAAGTAGATTAATAGTATAGGAATAATAGTTTAGTAGTTTAGATAGTTTAGGTAGTTTAGTAGTTTATAAGATTGTCTTATAAGGTAGTAAGAATAGTTTAAGATAAATATTTAATTAGAAGTCATTGATATTCCAACAGAGATGAGTGCTACCGGGCCGGGAGACGTGGAGTATGTAATGCATATGTCCCCAGCACGTGTGGCCTCTCCTCCACGCGGATGGCCTGTGCAGCGCAGGTGGGGTCGTGCAGTCCATCTCTGCCAAAATTTCCACCTTCCAACCTATACATTTGGCAACACATCAAGAGGGTTTGAGTGATGGTGCAGGGATAATAAATTCAAACCATGCTTGAATAAGGTTAATAAAAAA
>JNCO01010220.1:0-10244 GCA_000785685.1 Uromyces viciae-fabae
CAAAACACTACAAAAAAAATAAAAAAAAAGGAATGATCAATATAGAAAAAAAAAACAAAATAGAAAAAAAAAGAAAAGAAAAAAAGAATGTCAGATAAAAGTATGTGCTTTAAATACTAGTCTATTAAGATGATGATGATGATAAAAAAAAAAAAATGTAACTATTAAAAAAAACAAATATATATATATATACATATATATATATAATTGGAACAGATAAAATGATCAATTAATTATTTCATTAATTAATGAGCAGGAGTAGAAAATCGAAGATAAAAGCTAATTTTAATAAAAGAAAAAAAAAAAAAAAAAAAAAAAAAAAAAAAAAAAAAAAAAAAAAAAAAAAAAAAAAAAAAAAAAAAAAAAAAGAGAAAGAAAATAAAAAAATCAGCCCCCAAACACAAGAACCAAAAAAAAAAAAAAAGAGAAACAAGAGAAAAAAAAGAAGAAAAAAGAAGAAAGGACAAACTTAAAGCCAACAGCCATTAAAATAGCAAGACAAAGGAATGAAGGACCAAAAGGATCATAATACCCCATAGCACTACGATTTCTTATCTTATATACTCTTAATAAAAAGATAAAAGTAGAATAAAGAATTGAAACTAAAGCTAAAAAAGTAAAAATTATTGAAATTTTATATCCAATTATATCATTTATTGGTATATAATTTAATAATGTAATTGATATTCCACTTAATATCGTTGAAAATTCTAACCATGTCTATGTTTAATTTTAATAATAATAATAAATAACCACAATAGTAAGAACCAAAAAAAAAAAAAAAAAAAAAAGGGAAAAAAAAGTAAAGGAGACGAAGACATACGAAAAAAGTACGTTCAGTAGCGAAGTAAACCTTAGGTTCAACACGAACGGGAACAGCGATTTTTTTACCTTGTGGAGCGTGAAAATAACGAATCCATTCCGTGGGATGATTAGAAGGATTTTGAGAAGAAGAAGTTCTGGGAGCAGTAGCTCCAATAACTTTAGGACCTTCATCAAGATCATCATCTTCAGACGGGACTAAAGAAACTCTAGAATCATTGTTATCATTACTATTACTTGTATTCTTACTACCTGTTAAATTCTTAAAAATTCCTTCTGATTGGTTTAATATTTTAGCTCTAGCTCTTAACATTTTTCTTAAATTACCTGGTGTTAACTTTGCAAAATACGCTGGTTCACTCGTTTTATGTTCATTTCCCGTTGGATTATCATTAGCTTCTAAATCAATTTCTGTCGATTCTTCAAATTGTTCTGCTGCATCTTCAATTAGATGATCTGTTTTTTTTGCTTCGATGACCTGATTATTCACATGTAATAATTTTGAACTTGAAGATTGTTCAAGATCGTTTTGTAGTTCTTTTGTCTTTGATTGAGCAGATGAACTAGTTTCATTCTCATTCGAAACTTTCTTTAATTTATCTTCTTGCTGATCGACCCCCTCTTCAGTTTCTATTAAAGGCTCGGGATAAGCAGAACTTGAACCCCCACCATTCTTGTTGCTCTTTCCAATTTGCTTGATTTCAGATCCATGACGACTAAGTGCGTTCTTAGGTCGATCAATAACTTTAACGGGTTCAGGTTTCTTGATATCAATTTCCATTTGAGGGAGCCAAAAGGGAACCAAGGAGACACGGTTTGGCATCAAAGTAGCACAACCATGTATAAATTTTGAAAATTTAGGTACTGCTTCAACTAATGGACCTGAAACTAAATCTTTTACCCACTCTGGTGGTTCTTGGCCTAATTGAGTTTGTAATTTAACTTCTAAAACTCCATATGGAAAGATATGTTTATCATCTACACTGATTTTATCGAATGGAAAATCAATTCCAGCATCTGAGCGACGCCAATTATTATCAGGTCTTCTAATCTTCCCATCCCAATTATCTTCTCTAATCATAGTTAAATCGGTATCAAATGAAATTCGAACTCGAGCATCTCCAGGTTGTTGAAAAGCGGTTCGATTATAGAAAGTGCGGACACAGGGTTGGAGTTTCTTTTGTTTAACACGTTCTTGAACTTCTCTAGCGAGTCGAATCATAGAGTCTATCTCTTTATCTGACTTTTTACCTTTCTTCCTAATGGCTTCAAAATTCTCTTCCATACTAATTTTTCCTGCCAAGTAATCATTGAGTTGGTCTTCTTTAATACCGAATCGAGCTTTGACTGATTTTTCCCCTGTCCAATCTTCTCGATGAGTCTTGCGTTCTACAAATATTTGCTTGACTGACATATCACCATACCATCTCATTCTGATGGCTTCTGCTCCTTCAATCTTCTCTAATCTACCTAGATAGAGTTCAAGATCTTCATTGTCGTAATAAATTGATGATATGGCAGAATCGGATGGCTCAAATGGTTTATCAGGATTGAAAACTGCATAATTAAATTCATATTAATATATTCAGTATGAGGTTGAGAAGATTATACCATGAGAAATGGCATCTACCTAAGACAGGAAGATGCTTTAAAACCAATAGTTTTAATGCCACAAAGTTATCTCGATGGACCTTTAAGAAAAAGTGGATTTAGCAAATCAAGCAATTGAGAGTCAATGAAAGTATCAAGTAGGAAAGGAGATCTTACCCAATATTTAGTGGTTTGTCTAACAAAAGCACTTTGACCACCACCAGCGGCACTATCACCAACAGGAGGATGCCCTCTAGTTCTAACTAAATTAAATAATCTTGACAATTGCACGACAAGTGCTTCATAATTTTCTTTATAAAATGGTCTAGCTTCTAAATGATCTTTTATGAATTCTCTTCTCAATTCCCAGCCTGTTTTTTTCTAAAGTATGTACATGAATCAATCGAGAAAAAGGAATGAAGATAATCAGGGATAAATGAAGAAAGACTCACATCATGTTTCTTGACGATCTTGATAAATGCAGTATAATTGAGATGAGAAAAATGACCTAGAAAGAAATAGAACAATTAACTGGAAGGTATGATTAAGCTTTGGAAGAAAGGAAGATTGACGAACCTAGATCATGTACATCAGCTATAATATCGGTCAGTTCATACTCCAAAGCGGCATAATGCTCTTCAGTTTCTTCATCTAAATCTTCGTCGCTAGTATTATCCATGATGACGTTTTCTAGATTCTCTTCATCGTTTGAGCTAGGCTTTGATCGTCGACCTGCGCTGCTTGTCGCTTCAATTAATTCCTTCACTTCTGCTTCATACAGACTTATTTTTTGGTGTAAGTCAGAGATCTAAAAAAGGGTTTATTAACATACATTGTGAATGTAAGTTTAGGTTTGTTTAATGAGGAAGGAGTTGATAAGAGACGAGAATGATAGGGTAGAAGTTGTAGTTAATAAACAGACTAACCTTTCTTTCTTGAAAATCGGCAACTTTGTTTAATTCTTCACCAAGTTTAGAAATAAAAGTTTGTTCATCTAATTTATCCCATTTTTTTATTTTACTATTACTACTACTAGCTTGTTTTGATTTAATGAATTTTTTTAATCCGGAATAATCTACATAATATTTTGACCATTCTTCATGTAATGCACCTTTGATAGTTACGCCAAATTTCATTGCAGATTACGAATCTGCGAAGGGGTTTGTGATTGCTGTAGGGCTTGCACTTTTAGTTCGTTCGGGAAATCGTCCGATGCAAGGGACTTTAATAGAATGATTGTATATATTTATCTATTATTTATATTTAACAAAAAAAGGAAAATCAATAGTTTCCTGCTGCTTTTGTGCGAGGGACACTTCAATTTCTGCTCTTGACCACTTGACACTTGTTGACGCTATGAGTCATTCAGTGTTGAGTGGTGTCACAGTCCTGTTACAAACACGGCAGAAGTTTTGAAGAGTCATGCGCGTCCTGACTCAAAGCGTTACATAGACCGGAGGCAAGCAAATCACGCAAATCACTGCAAATCACTTTGAGAATCTGTATAAGATGGAATGATGGGTTTTATCAGATACAATGCTTTATTGGAGACTTCATTGATCCAAAACATGTATCAGCATGTGCCATGCGACCCCCCACCGAAGTCCAAATTGAAGAACTTGTACAAAATACGGCTATCTAATGAGACCTTAGAATAGAGTACAAAAAGTTGAAGCCTTGATTTATATGTACAAGACTTGCACCGTTGTGTTATCATCAGTCACTTCATCAACATGTTAACCAAATATTTGAGTCTCAGCCTCACCTTTTTCTGCCTTTCAGTAGTCTGTCTTGAGCCACCAGCGGAAATCATTAAAGCTAATACCCAAGTTTCAATAGCAGGTAATCAATGTGAAGCATTGTCATGCAAAAACAAACATTTCAAACTGATAATTATTTTTTTTAATTAGGAACCCCACCTTGTCATCAAAAATTGCTGGATGCGGATAATGTTGATCAAGAGAAAATAAATAGGCGTACAAGTTTAACAGAAATGAAAAAAAATTGGAAAGAAAGTAAAGGTCTGCTATTAAAGACTTTCTTCATCTTACTAAAAAATAAATAATTTGACTATACTAATGATAAGAGTTCTATTGAGTAGATCAACTGGTATCGCTTAAAAAAGATTTTAAACTTCAATCGGACCTGAACTCGGATTTACAAGAGTATTTGAAGAAAGTTTTATCGAAAGGTCTTCTTCTCCCCATTCAACATATCAATTATTATCTGAAATCCACTGTGAAATCGAAAGATCCTTCTTTCCCTATCGTTAGATTTTTTCCTGCTTTAAAATTCGTTGAAAATACCCGTGATTTATTGGCATTGTGTACAGAGTTGAAGTTTTTTGAACTGGGGAAAACCGACTTACCCAATTCAGACTTAAAACTAATGAAATTACTGGATCCAAAGAATGAAAATAGCAAAAAACCATCTAGGAAATTCTCTGATCTACCAATTGAATTAACGGAAGCGATTGCCAAAGACAGTTGGGAAAAAATTGGGGAGATGATTCTTCTTGATTCAAAGAAACTGATCACAGAACAAAACTTACTATTTGGTGACCCAGAATTCGAGAAAATACTTGTATCTTTGTGGTGTTATACTTTCGAAACTATGGACTTTTTACTTAAAGGAAATATGATTAACCCTAGTGCTGTTCAGAGCTACTTTCAAGATTCCACTATCATTAGACAAGTCATTCATTACGTGGGAGATTGCTTCACCAAAGCGTTTGATGACAACGCTTCAACTCGCCCTTACCAAATAACCAAACACTGGTACTGGCCAGTGATACATGACTCCTTCAATGGTAAAAAATTTTATGATGTTTTTTTAAAATCAGAGTATGATCAAACATGATTGACTGGGATTCTATTTCAAAAATACGTTTAGCCCTGGGCCAGAAACAAAAGGATATGCTTGATGCTCATGTATTACTCGACGTCAGATTGGCGACAATAAAGAAGGATTTGGAAGGATCGTATCTTCAAAAGAATAACAAATTATTAATGAAATATTTATACTCCTTCTTCGGTGACTTTGATCCAAAATTTTATCTGGAGGAACTCAAAGGAATTACTCATGAGGGCAAGAAATTATGGATCTATCAAAAAGGAATGAAACCGAATTCTAGAATATCAAGGATAGATAAGGATGTTAAGAGATTAATTAATCTCATAACAATTTTAGACAACGAACTCCAACATTCTGATGATTATCAAATAAAAATTCTCATGAGATATATATCAGATGTTTTAGATTTCATAGAAGAATATATATCAACAGGGATAGTCAAGAATGTTTTGAATAAGCAACCAAATTATAAAAAAATTGAACAAAAAATTAAAATTATTCAAATTGAATTCAAAATAAAAGATTTAAAATATCAAATATCAACAATAAATACCCACAGTCAAAGGATAAACCCCGAAATTTGGTTAAAAAATGAATCATATTTTAATTTAATTGCAAATAAATTAAGTAGTGAATTAAATAAATTAAAGATTGAATCTTTAAAACTAAGAGAAAATATACCTAAGAAAATACCTTTCATGAATAAAATTAATAGATATAAATCAAGTTTTATTAAAGATTCATTGAAAAATTTAATTTTAAGGTTTAACTAACTATTTTATTCTTAGTTCTATTTCATTTTATCTTTTTTTTTTTTTTTCATTTACTTTTTCTTCACACTTGAGTGCTACACCACTACATAGTTTTCCTTGTTTATGGATGATTTATATATTTTATACTCAGATTGAAGGAGATATATGTTGGAGATGTTTCTTCTTATTCAATTTAATCTTCTCTGTGACTTCCATATGTTATTTTTCATCAGTTTATTTTCTGCTTCAATACTTCCTTGATTATATCTCTTTGTTTTTTTTTTTTCTGTCACAATTGGGTTGATGCTTATATTGATCTATATCTTCCATCATTAATTTTATGATTCAATCTATATCAAATAACTCAGACGATGTAATATTATTTCTAGCAGCAATTTTATGATACCTTATTTGTGTATCAATAGTTTTCATGAATGATTAAATTTTTTCCTCCAGTTATATATGATGCTCTTTTTTTTATTTTTTTTGGTGCTAGAACAAACCATCTCATTTACTGGATGTTGCTTTAGGTTGATTTGTAAAAAATCAACAACCCCCTAGCTAACACAAGCCCCTCGTTTCAGAGTGGCACCTGTAGGGTGCGTCGCAAAGCCCGCCAAAATCTACAGGCCACCGAGGGGCTTGTATATTAAGCGAGAGATCAGGCAGGGTGCCTCTAGGGGTTCCTTAAATAGCTTCGCTTGGGTGGTGTCACCGCTCCATGTCTTTAAGTCCAGAGTCGAATACCCCGAAGATGTATAGCCTGATATTCTGACCCATTATTAATCTTGAGATTTTCCAAAGCAAAACAACTTCAACTTCATCAAAATATTCAGTTTCAATGTACAGCTCATCATCAACAGAGATCGCATCACCATCCATCGACGCCACTCTTCCTCATTTATCACCATCATCATCAACCTCATCTCAATCTAGAAATCTGTCATCCAATGCATGTCTCAAATGTCAATTAACCCAACCAACTTCTTCATCTCCCTGGATCTACTGTGCATTGTTGGCTTTTCTCACTCTCAACTAATTCAATTTTAAAAAATTTCACTGCTTATGTAGGCCTAATAAACTCATCATTTCAACAGATGTTCTTCTTCTTGGCATTGGTCATGCGTTACGCTCAATCAACTCGATCCAATCGACGTGATCGAAAAGGTAACGACCAACTTTTACTCTATTTTTACATACTTGTCAACTCATTATGAATCAT
This sequence comes from Uromyces viciae-fabae, assembly GCA_000785685.1. NCBI lineage: Eukaryota > Fungi > Basidiomycota > Pucciniomycetes > Pucciniales > Pucciniaceae > Uromyces > Uromyces viciae-fabae. Next base: position 7,240 of record JNCO01010220.1, read on the forward strand.
GCATCTGTGAATCGTTTATCTTTCTCAGCCATTTGGTTTGGATATGTAAATGCGAGAGAATCAATGAGAGGAAGTGAGATAGATAGAATAGATCATCATGAGAGAAAAAAAAAATCAACTCGTAGAAACAATTGAAAAAAAAAAAAAAGATAGCAATGTTGATTGGGTGTACTAAAACTGATCTTGAATGATATTTTCCCTTTTTTTGTAATATTTAAAAAAAAAAAAAAAAAAAATTATATGAACATTCTTCTTAAAGTGGTTCTGTAAAAGTTGTGTACAGAGAGACCCAGATTTAGTAACGATTTACAAAGAACCACCACGAAAATCAAAACGAATCAAACCAAAGAAATCAAGTTATAATGATTCTTCAATAGATGCAGAATCAAATCCAGATCGATTTATAAATTTAACAATTTCTAAAAAAAATGTTATTGATGCTTTTAATGTTCCAACTAGTGTAAGCATTGAAACAACTTCAAGCAACCTTACCTTTAGAAGAAAAAAAATTCAAAGTGCTCGTCAAGGACTAAAGATCAAGTTTATGATTGTTCTGTAGGGACCACACAAACCATTTCGAAAGATGAAAGCTTCTGAATTAAATTTGGAGTGGCTAACACAAGATCCTAATGCGATGACAGAGCCAGTAGTAATAGATGACCCAGATGGTTTAATAAAAAATGGAATGCGAATGCCATCGAAGGAATTAACCATTCAAAAGATTGCTGAATTAGTTGGTGAAGATACACCAGTAGAAGTGATCGATGTTGCTAGTCAAGCAGAGTTATCCAGATGGACTTTGGGTCAATGGGCTCATTATTATGAAAATGCAAAACGGGATCGAGTTAGAAATGTGATTAGCTTAGAGGTATCTGAAACCTCTTTAGGTCCATTGATCCAACTCCCCAAAATTATTCGCGACATGGACTGGGTTCATACCATTTGGCCTTCCCATCTACGTGTACATGGTAGTGGTTTATATCCCAAAGTACAAAAGTATTGTTTGATGAGTGTTGAACGTTGTTGGACGGTGAGTTTTTATATCAAGTGCCCAAATCTATTTTCTTTTCAATGTGAAACATTCATCTCTTTCTCTCTAATTCTTGATCTGATCTTGACTCGTCACTCTTTCTTTGGGTGTTTTCAATCGTTTCTTTTTTTCTTTTTCTTTTTTTTGGTTTCCACTACAAATGATTTTTTTGGCACTATTGTATAGGATTGGCACATTGATTTTGCCGGTTCATCAGTCTTTTATCATATCCTTCGTGGTGCCAAGACATTTTACTTCATCAGACCAACGGTAGCCAATTTATCCAAGTACGAGAAATGGTCAGGAAGCTCAACATTACAAGAATCCACTTGGTTAGGTGATCAAGTGAATGTAGTTTATAAAGTTTCCTTGACGGCTGGTCAGACCATGATGATCCCAACCGGTTGGATTCATGCAGTTCACACTCCGAGTGATTCATTAGTGTTTGGAGGTAATTTCTTACACAGTTCAAATATTCCAATTCAATTGAGGATTCATCAAATTGAAAATTCGACAAAAGTTCCAAAGAAATTTAGGTTTCCTTTCTTTATGAATATCCTTTGGTTCGTCTTACTTCATTATTACCAGAGGCTACAAGGAGAAGATGACACAGTAGTAGGCTCTACTAAATCTACCACCTGTTCCGAACTTCAACTCAACTTGGACTCCTTCTCACCCATACCCGATCGAGTTCTAACCGGATTAATGGCACTCTCTGATTTCTTTTTAACTCAAGCTGACCTTTCAGATTGCTCTCCCGCCCTATCACCAAAAGATCTACTGAATTATTTGGAGGATAACTTGAAAACTGATCGGATTTCAAGCCTCAGAGAAACTGTTTTATCTTTTCAAAAACTTTTAAAAAAGTATAAATTAAATCATCATTCATCAACATCTAATCAAGTAATTTCAAAACCAGTTACCAGGATTGATCTTCCTCAATCAGTCAATTCATCTCTTAATGCTACGGGTCAAGATAATCTCCTGCAGAAGATTGATCCACCCGCAGAGACTTTTAAAAGTCCATTGCAGATTACCATCAAACGAAAAGTATGTACTGGTTCTGTCGAGCAGACAACGGACAAGCTGAAAACGAAAGACTGTGAACCAGAGAACACGTCATCGAATAAGAGTATCAAGATAACCATCAGCAAAAATAAAACTGGAACTAATAATAATAATCAACAACATAAAAATCATAATACCAAGAAAAGAAAAGGAGATGAAAAATTCAAAAAGGAAGAAGTTAAAAATAATAATAAAACAAAAGAAAAAATAAATAAAATTATTACAGATTCAAAAGAAAAAATTATACCACCTAAATTAACAGGTGGAGATATATTAATGATATCAAATCCATCTCCATCTAATGAAATTAGATTTGAAAAACGTAAAAGACCTAAATTTGAAAAAGATGATAATAATCTACAACCAACAACTCAACTTGGTAAAATAAATAATGATGATAAAAAAATAAAAGAAAAATTTATGATTATTAAAGAAAATAATCAAAAAAAAAATTATTATTCTAATATTAATCAAATTAAATTAAATCAAGAAAATAAAAAAGAAAATCAAGTACAAGAAACAAGTTTAAATCAAATTCAAAAAATTAACTTTGATAATAATAATAATGATGATGATGATGATTATCTTAAAAAAGAAAAAAAAACTGAAATTAAATTAGAAAATAAAAATTTTGAAATTATTAATAATGATCAAGTTGATAATAAAAATGTTTTTAAAAAAGAAGAAGAAGAAGAAGAAGAAATTAATAATAATAATCTTATTGATGATGATGATGATGATGTTGAAGATGTTGAAGTTAGAACTACTAAAGCTTTTAATTCTGTCGTGAGGAAATGGTTCGATCCTACTAGGAAGAAAATTATTTATGAAGTTCGTTTTTTTTACTTTTTTTTTTTTTACTTTTTGAAAAAGAGAAATAGATTTTTTTTTCATTTACTGATTTCTT
>JNCO01010221.1:0-10241 GCA_000785685.1 Uromyces viciae-fabae
GTTACAAGTGAGTTTTTTTGTTATGTTGTGGTGGAATTAATATTGTTTGTTGATTTTTTCTTTTTACAGGTTTATCTTAGCCAAATCCCTCAACCTCTTAAGGATTTGGTTTAGTCAATTTTTGACCCAGAAGGTGATAGAAACTGTGGATTTCGTTACATTGCTCAGGCAATTTTTGGTGATCCAGATCTTTTTTGATCAGATAAGAGACAGTATGGTGGAATGTCTTGCAAAAGAACGGTCCAGTTTCCTTAAAATACTTGGTTCTTCAACCAGGTGGTGATCTCATTGAAAAGCTCCATTGGCTGTCTAAGCTTGATATGGGTCAGATATTAGCTGAAACATATCAGACAGCAATTTGTTTTTTTGGTTCAAGTGGTTGTAATACTTATGTACCTTTTACTTGTGCTCCAGATCCCTCTAAATCTTTTTTTCATCTTTTGTTTGTCAACTCTAATCATTGGGTTCTTGTTATTCCAAAATGTGGTCCTTTTCCTATTCCTCCACTTGTAAAGCTCCCCAAAGCTCTCATTTAATATGTTCCTCTTTGGAAAGATCATGTCCAAGAGGGTCTCTCTTTGTATAATACGAAAAAAAAGGGATTTTTTTCTCTCTTGTTTGCTTTTCCTTTTTTTTTTTTTTAATGTAGATTTCTTCCTCTCTTGTTTCCTTCTTTTTTAATATGTTCCTCTTTGGAAAGATCATGTCCAAGAGGGTCTCTCTTTGTATAATACGAAAAAAAAGGGATTTTTTTCTCTCTTGTTTGCTTTTCCTTTTTTTTTTTTTAATGTAGATTTCTTCCTCTCTTGTTTCCTTCTCTTTTTTCATTATTTAATATAGAATCTCATCTCAATATCTTAGTGGTCTTTTAGCTCTTTTAATTTTTAATTTCAATTCATAATTTCATATATTTTTACCTTTTCAATTTTTGAGTGCCATTGTTGAGTATAAGTCTTTTTCAATATGAGTTGAGTTAGTTGACTGTGAGCTTATAAGTGTTTAAAAATATTTAATTATTTTATTACATTAAGTTATTGTTTTCTATTTTTGTTGCAGTCTTATTGTTTTTAATTTCTTTCATTTTTTTGTTATTTTTTTCTTTTTGTTTTGCTATTATTGTTGTTTTTATTTTTCTAGTTATTATATTTTTATTTGGTTTTTTTTTTATTCTTTTGTTTGTTTTTGTTGCTTTTTCTTATTTTCTTTTTTTTGTGTTACTTTGTTTTTGTTTTTGTTTTCTTATTCTTATTCTTTTATTTATGTGTTTTTTTTTATGTTCTTTTTCTTTTGTTTTTTTGTTTTCTTTTTTTCTTTTCATTATTTTTTGTTTTGTTTTTATTTGTGTTACTTTGTTTTTGTTTTCTTATTCTTATTCTTTTATGTATGTGTTTTTTTTTTATGTTCTTTTTCTTTTGTTTTTTTGTTTTCTTTTTTTCTTTTCATGATTTTTTGTTTTGTTTTTATTTGTTTTTATTTGTTTTGTTTTTCTTTTCTTTTATTATGTTCTTTTTCTTTTGTTTTTTTTTGTTTCCTTTCTTTCTTTTCATAATTTTTTTTTTTGTTTTTCTTTGTGTTGTTTTGTTTTTTATTTTTATTTTTTTGTTTTTGTTTTGTTATGTTCTTTTTTGTTTGTTTTTGTTTTGTTTTGTTTTGTTTCTTTACTTCTGTTCTATTTTCTTTGTGTTTTTTTTTTTGGTCTGTTTTTTTTGTCCTTACTCTTTTCTTCATATCCTTCTTGTTGTGTTCCTTTTTGGTTTTTTTTTTCTATTTTTTTTTTTTTTTTTTTTTTGGGTCTAAATACCGGGGGGGCTATCGTACACGATAGTTACCCTTGCAAAAACTATTGTATAGGATAGTTTACCGGGGGGGACTATTGTACACAATAGTCTGAAGCATAAACTACCGTATACGATATAAATTCTATTGTATACAGGGTTTCTACCATTTAAACCCGAGTTTTTGACCGTATACGATACTTTCTAGAGGAAAGTATCGTATACGATAACGGGGGGGTCCGGGAATATCGTATATGATAGTTCAAAGTATTGTATACAATAGTATTTTAAGGACCCCCGTTGTTGTATACAACATTTTGGGGGGCCCCCGGCATTGTATATGATACTTATACAATAGATTATCGTGGTTTTAGCGCCCCCCAGAAATAATTTGGGAGGGAACCAAATTTTGAATTTAATAAAGAAAGAAAATGAATGAGTACCTCTTTTTGCAATCAAAATAGTGATTTCCACCCATTGCTGGTTCCAGGCTTAGTGGAATTATTGTGCCATCGAAAAATCCAATGTAGCCAGGAAAACCTTCCTCTAGAATAATCTGTGATGATACCAAATTTTGAATTTAATAAAGAAAGAAAATGAATGAGTACCTCTTTTTGCAATCAAAATAGTGATTTCCACCCATTGCTGGTTCCAGGCTTAGTGGAATTATTGTGCCATCGAAAAATCCAATGTAGCCAGGAAAACCTTCCTCTAGAATAATCTGTGATGATTCTAGCTGCTCCTCTGTTGTAGGCCATGTGTGAATTTGTGAATTTGAGGAATACTAGGGATTCTGGCGGCGCACACGCCGCCCATCATCCCTGGCGAGATTTCTCCCTGACCCTAATTTGGCCTATGAATCCATGGAAATCTGATGCCCTTTGGCACCCACAAAATGGTGATTTTCTGCAAAAATTCTTTGGAATTATGTATTTGTTTGTTCAGAAGACAATCAGTTTTTAAAAATAAAAAATTGACATACATTACATGCATTAGTTTAACAACAATTATATAACCATCAGATATCATTTTGCACCAATTTACTTTGATGAAAGCAGGGTTTGTTCATCCATACCATCAAATTCCTTTCCAGTATTTGATTTCATTTACTCAAAAACAATGCATCCAAAACAGGGTGGAGTTTTCTGGTCTTTGGAATTATATATTTGTTTGTTCAGAATACAATCAGTTTTTAAAAATAAAAAATTGACATACATTACATGCATTAGTTTAACAACAATTATATAACCATCAGATATCATTTTGCACCAATTTACTTTGATGAAAGCAGGGTTTGTTCATCCATACCATCAAATTCCTTTCCAGTATTTGATTTCATTTACTCAAAAACAATGCATCCAAAACAGGGTGGAGTTTTCTGGACCCTTGTTATTATTACGTGTTGGTAGTGTGGCATGGGAACTGGAGAGTTAATTACATGATACATTATTTCGATTGAGGGTTTGCAGTAGTGTAGCATCCCTTTGTTTCAGGGAAACAGCTAAGAATTACTTTTCCTGAAACTTTGTTACCCTCAGACTGAAACGTAACCTAACCCAATTTTACAGCATTTCTGGCTGGGATGCAATAATCTTCACAATACCTGGGCAGATACCAAATATCTTTATTTTTTGAACCTTGGCCCAAAACCCCCACATCTCTGTTCAAATTGCCCTCCCAACATGTATACCACCCTCACTGATTTCCCTCTCCCCAGCCTATCTTTAAGTCCCTGACTCATCTCCCTCAATTTCAAACCAGCTGGAAAAGTTTTTTTATCATTTCTTTCACTTTTTCACCTTTTATTTTCCTGACTGACAAATATTTATTTATCTCCAAAATTTGGGAATATAAAAATTTATTGGCAGGGAATTTCCGCAAGGTACTATGTAGTTTTGCTCAGATTTGAAGCAAAGACTGCCAGCCCAATCAAAGGATCAAATCAGGCTAAATTAGTACTCTCACATCCATGAGTAAAAAAGCCCTTTAGCTAAGTATTGCGTTCTCTAGATACCAGATCTGGTTTATAAATTACCACTAGCGGCAAGGGTGATTACAAAACCCAAATTATTTCCATCAATAATTCACTCTGCTTGTAAATCATTTTCTGCTTATTTTTCAGAACACCTTAAAATTTTTTTCCCAGGAAATAGTTAAAATACTTTCTTTGTCTCCAGTTTCTGCTGGCTACACCATCCTGCTGATAAAAAAACTACATGGCTCCTTAGTAATGAACTTGTTTGCAGAAATCATTGCAAAACAATTTGAAAAAGGAGTGTTATTCATTGAATTGTTATACATGAAAGGCACTCAATGAATCAAGGCTTTAGCTCAATTATTCAGCTTCTCAGAAACAGAAAACACCTTAAGATCCTGAAAAAATTAACCACTCTGTAAGAAATATGGGGCTCATAACACAAAAGAATGCAATGAATTTAGAATGGATTTTATCCGTTTTTTTTAGACACATAAACCTTCACAACAAATCAAAAACTGATCCAGTTGGAAATTTAGGAATAGATCACTTTACTGGAGTAAACACAAAAAATAATACCGTTTTTTCTTTATCCTGTTTTTTTTTATCTTATTTTTTTTTCTTATCTTATTTTTTTTTCTTCTCTATATCTTGCTATACTTTTCTTTCTCAGAATTAATTATTTGCAAGGTTCTCCTAGGTATTTTAAAAAATTAATTAATATATTTTTCTCCAACATAATTCACCATATGTGCAAGGTTCTAGGAAAAAAAAAATATTTTTTCTTCTAATTTCCATTCATTTTTAAAAAAAATCTTCTCTAAATTCAATCAAATAATTTTGAATATTACTCTTTTTTTTAAAAAAATTATTTCATTACTTGACTAAAAATTTTTTATATTTTTATCAAATAAAATTTTACTTCCTTGATTTAATTTTTTTTTTCTAAATTATTTGTTTCTTGATACTTTCTTCGAAGTTTTGTCATTTCTGGTGCAAATTTAATTGTCTTTAGACTTGAAGATGTGAATTCCTAGTTTTAATTAAATCTGATAATTTGTAATTTCTTAGTTATAAAGTATTGATTGAGAAACTTCATCCAGTTGATTAATTATTTTCAAGTTTGAGATAAGTAATATAAAATAAAGTGAATGATAGAATAGATTCCATGAAAAGGTAAAAATTTTCAACTGGGATTTTTGATTGACTGTTATTTTAATCTTGTCAAAATTGAATTGATCATTTCTTTAAATGATAAACAAAAAAAACAATATAAAATTCTGTTGATTTTTTTTTATCAGATTTATTAAAATTGAATCAATCGCTTCTTTAAATGATAAACATAAACTATGATATAAAGTTGTGTTATTTTTTTTTTTATATAAGATTTAAAAGTTCAGTGTAAAATAAAAACTAATCATTGTATTAGATTCAAATTGAAGATTAATAATATCTTGATCAAATAATTTATTACGAATTTGATAATTTAGTAAAACAAGTGAATTATCGAGTCCAATCGAAATGAAGTAAAGAACATAATTAACTCAACAATCAGTTTAAACGATTTAATTTTGAAAATTTTAGTGAAATCTTGATGATTATGATTTTGTTGCAGATGGATTAAGGACTCATAAGTGTTGGATAGAGCTAGAGCAGAAAGCTGAGAAGGATTGCTTCAACACTTTGAGTACATTATAAGGTTTGAGTTTGGTTTTCTTTTTTCTATCAATTTCATCAACTGCATGTTGCAGGCAAAATGTTAAAAAGGAGGAGAGTGCAAGCAACGTTTCATTAAAGGAAAAGCGCTCGGTAAAATTTCTTTTTTATTACTCTAATTTAGTCCTAAGGAAAAAAAAAAGTGACAATCAGCAAAACGGTTTGGTTTTTTTCCTCACATATCAACTAAAAATTAAGTTGAAGCCAAACCCACAAAAATGCGAAGAGAAAAGAATCCCTTCTCAAGTCAGATATAATCCTAAATAAAAAATGCCCTCTTACTGAATTATTTATGTGAAACCAAAAATCAAAATGAGGAAAATGAGTTCAGTAAAAACAATTATTTGTAAAGGATTAGTGGAAGACATATGCAACTCGTACAATTAATAAACTCAGAAGTTGAAAAATCGATGGTTAATTGAGACCATAAATGAATAGGAGGTTCTGAGGCTGATTTGTACGAATAAACCATATATAGTTGAGTACATGTTTTAGTTGCGAATGTTTTTCTATACGAAAAATCTGTTGTCTTGGCCTTTTTAAAGGGCAGTAACACACCAGGAAAAGCAATAGCAACTGTTTGTGGTGAAAATTAACCTAACATTGGGCAAAGTTTCATTGAAGCTTGGGAATCAAGGTGTTAGAAATAAATGTTGGTGTGGCACTATCTGTAATGAAATTGATTGACATACTCATGAAATTGTAAGTTTTGTTTTGCAGGCCATTATGATTCCTGTATAGTCAATAAGGTAGAGTGGCTTGAAATTATATCCTAAATGTTATGTACAAAATACCGGTTATGAGGTAAGATGAAAAGAAACGGTGTTTTTGACTGCATTGTGGATTGCCTTGTTGCAACAGAGGACCCGTAACCGTTGCTGCTATAAGTGTTGAGGTAGTGACTTATGCTTCCAAGTTTTTACTTATTTTTATTTTTCTTTTGTTATTCTCATGTCACAAATCTGTGACATGTTTGTTTTTTGTTTTTCTTTATCTAGAGCAAAATGTTGTGACAAGTCATTCCTCACTTGTTCATACATTTTGCTCTAGTTCACTGCAACAATAAGAAGGTGGCGGAAAAATGAAGTATGAGCGTACTGCCTCATGTTTCAGACCTGTTATCAAACCTTATAAAAGGGACATTCTTCCCACTATTAAAATCTAAGCTCTCTAAGCTGAACCCATTGCCAATGTGATGTGATCATGCATGAGATTGCTTACAAAATAATATACTCTGAAATGATTGAATTTTTGTTTTAGAAACTGGATATTATGGATTTTTAAATATTGCCCTGATTACCCTGCATGTATACTTATCGACAGTGCCATATCCAATTGAGAAGTGGTTATTGAGTCTAATTTTAGGAGCTGCATTGCCATTTGACCCAAGGTGACGTAATGCAACAGCTAATTGGATTGATGGATCTCGTTGAGGATTGTGTGAGTTGTTGTGAAATAAGGGATGGTACTCAATTAAACTTGGAATATTGATGAAACAGGGCCAGGTGGCTTGGAATAATTGGAGCATACTTGAAGGGGGAAGCTGTTCAATTATTTGTAGTTCATATCTTGGAAGATGGCAAGTTGAAGTTTTCCTGCTAACTAGATATTGTTTTTGGAGCAACTGCTGCATAAAATCTGTGTCGAGTTCCAGGTTGGATTCTGTATCAGATGAAGCCATGATTGCCAAGGCTGCAGCATTTAAACAATGAAGGAGTTCACCACAAGAAAAAATGGAGCAACCAAGGCTAGTTTCTTTGGAAAGAACAAAGGACCCCTTTGTTCCTGTGAAAGCAACTCACCTTGGTTTCTCCATTTTTTCTGGTGGTGGTTGTTTATGCATTGATGGTTGAGGCATAATTTAAATTTATTTCCAAAGTGGCCAGGGGAAAGGTAGGTTGGTTGAGCTGTTTGGGATAGGGTGATTGATAATTCTGGGTTGAGCAGTTAGAATGGGAAGTAACTCAGTGGATGTGATGTGGTCAAGTAATTTGGTAGTTGAGGAGAGATAGATGTGGTGTGATTGGTGTGGATTATTTCAAAAAAACCCACTTATTTTGAATTGTCTGGTTCGTCTCAAAAAACAATGTTTTTATGCAAAACTGAATTTCAAAAAATACCTCAGTTAGGTCAAGATTTTTTGAAAAAATTGAAATCAAAAAGTTGGGTTTGATCCAAAAATAAGGTTGTGTTTGTAATGTCTTGTTTGGTGATATTTGACACCCCCTAATAGGATGTAAATACTTGTGCTAAAAGTTTTAGCCCATATTTTCCACATTAAACATTTTGATTTATTTCTTATTTGATTTAGTGTACTCCCTAAATAAGGAGTACTTCAATGTTTTTTTTTTTTGAGCTAAAAAAGCTCAAAATATGTAGCAGGGGGACTCAGAAGGATGTCAAAAACGTTTGGTGATTGTAACACCTTTAGAAGTATTTTTAATTTTTTTTTGAAAAAACCAGAAAAGCTGGACGTCCTCTGGCAGTCAAAAGGAGGTGCAGGGAGTTATTTGGGTGGTTCCAAGCCAGTCCCCTATTTTTATTTATTTTATTTAATATTTATTATTATTTATTAGATTTTGATATTTATTATCTTTTTTTTTTTTCTATTTTTTTTTTTATTAATGGTTTGTTTTGACGATTTATTGTTCTTCCAATTGATCTAGAAAAATTAAAAAAGAGCAAATGATTGGGATTTGCTGTATCTCAAATTTTGCTTATTATGTCATTGACCATGACAAATTATAAAACACTAGGGATCTTGGTGGTATGCACACTTCCAACCAGGCACTTACTCCTCTTACTTCACCCCTATGGCTTGAAGTTGGGTTAGCATCAGGATTTATTCACAAGTTCTTCAGGATCTGATTTGTTTGCAGACACAATAAATCATATCTCTTCAATCCAGTAAGGGAATTCAGCATTGCACAGATGTTGAATGGCCCTTTCTTCTTTCATAATTTATCCTTATCACTTAGATTTGCAATCAAAGTAAGTTGTTCAGTTTAAGCATCAGGAATTCCATCTTCCCAGAAGCTGTACCAATTTTTGCAAAAGTAAACATAAAAGCAACTTTTTTTTGCTTCCCTGTGAAAAGAAAAACTATCCTAGATTCCAATAAGTTTGAAATACATGTAATAAAACTACTAGCCCATATTTCCCACATTAACTACTTTTTTTTTTTTTTTTTTTGTTTTTGTGTAATCTTCATATATGGAGTAACTCAAAATTCTTTTCTGAGCTGAAAAGCTCAGAATATGAAGTTGGGGTTGTCAAAATACCTCAAAATATCTTTGCCAAGGCAAGAGAAAAATGGCGCTTATAGATAGAAGTAAGCAGAAACATTGTTTTATTCTTTTTAATAAAAATAAGAAAAAAGAACTATAGAATAAAAGTTAATGAAATTAATTTTTATTAAAAATAAAATTAAAAATCTCTTTTACAAAAGTCTCAGACAACAAGAATACAAAAAGACTTTATGTACAAAAAAGAGATTAAAATAAAATTAAAATAAAATAAAAATAAAATAAAAATAAAAGAAATTAAAAATGGTAAGTTTTTAATTTTGAAATTAAAATTAATTTATTTTGAATTAAAAATAAATTAATAATTTAAAATTTAAAATAGGGTATTGATTTCCGCACATGGTCAAACCGCGTTTACACACGGTTTGGGACCGCCAGGGGACGTCAGATTTTTTTTTTTTTTCAAATATTTTTAAAAAATACTTTTAATGGTTCTAAAATTACCACATTTTTTTCTTAGTATCCTGAGCCCCCCTGCTTCATATTCTGAATTTTTTAGAGCAAAAAAATATATGGAAGTACTCCATATATAGGGATTACACAAAATCAAAAAAAAAATGAAAAAAAATAGTTGATGCGGGAAATATGGGCTGAAAATTTTATCACATGTATTTTCACCCTATTGGAATGTGGGATAAAAATTTCATCCACGGGGAAGAAAAAAAAGTATGCTTTACGTTTACTTTTGCAAAATTTTGGTACATCAACCAAATTTTTTGCAAAAGTAAACGTAAGGCGTATTTTTTTTTCTTCCCCGTTGATAAATTTTTTATCCAACATTGCCATAGGGTGAAAATACATGTGATAAAATTTTTAGCCCATATTTCCCCCATTAACTATATTTTTTCATTTTTTTTTTGATTTTGTGTAATCCCTATATTTTTTATTTTGTGTAACCCCTATATATGGAGTACTTCCATATTTTTTTTGGCTCTAAAAACTTCAGAATATGAAGCAGGGGGGCTCAGGATACTAGGAAAAAAAGTTGGTAATTTTAGAATCATTAAAAGTATTTTTTAAAAATATTTGAAAAAAAAAAAAATCTGACGTCCTCTAACGGTCCCAAACCGTGTGCGGAAATCAATACCCTAAAAATAAAAAATAAAAAATGAAAATTCAAGAGACAATCATGACGTAATTGACCCCTCTTGATTCAAAACTGTGAGATACGGGTAATAAATCAGGAAGGGCTAAAGAAAATCGCCAGGGGGCTAATGGTTGTAATACAATATAAATCTATTATGTTATTTCTATTTTTCTTCTTTTTCTTTACCACTTCTTATTCCTCTAAAACTCGTCCATAGGTCTGTGCTACACCAACCTCTCCTCACTTGTCCAAAGGCTGATTTAGCCATATCAATTCTTCCATAAGGTTCTTCTGAGTATTTTCAATTCTCACAGATTATGAGACCGGAACTCTAAACGAACTAAAAAGTTTTGAATCTCCTTACTGACTTTCCTGATTTCAAA
>JNCO01010234.1:0-10229 GCA_000785685.1 Uromyces viciae-fabae
TAAATTGTTCTTACATTTATTTTCTTGTTTGAAATAAAAAGTCTGGTCTTTGGTTCTCAGTAATTTTTCCATCATATAGCAGTCACATTTTTGTTGTTTTCTTTCGTCTGAGTCTTAGTGATTTCATTTCTAGATTCCTCAGCATAAAAAAATTCTTAGAGCTTAGTCAACGTAGTTTCAGGATAAGAGACCAAATTTTCATTCAAGACCATAGTATCCACAATATTCCACATAGATTTGGGAAGCTTAGAAAGTATAGAGTAGCACAAGATATTTTCAGGTACACCAAGATCCATGAGAGAAAATTCATTGAGAATTTTTCTACAATTGCTGATGTAAGTGTCAAGACTTCCAGTCCATTCCTTCTCATAAATTTGAGCCACACTCTTGCTTTTTTATTATAAGATTGAGAAGCATATCTATTCATGATTGTTGGAATTTGGTGAACTCAGTGTGAAATCTTAAGCCCCCTGGCACTCAAACCTAGATCAAACCTAATTCCTGAACTGTGAAGATTGAGACTATCACTGTTGAACGGTACTCTTAAAAGAATCTCATCTCAATATTGCTCTGTCCTTAGAAATCTTCTAGAGAACCTCTCTGGTCCCACTCAAGATTTCCCAAGCTTCCTTCACAAACTTGATTCGGTAAGAAAAGAAACATCCAAAAAATCAAAACAGAAACGTTATTAATTTTTTCATGCAATGGAAACAGATAATCAATCACATCAAGCTGAAGTCTAAATAACGATCAATTGAAATTTAAATATTACTGAAGCTGTAAAACTGTATGAATTGTTCTTACTCTTAATCTTTATCAATCATAAAAAAGAAAAACTAATTCACTCATTTCATACTCTATTCATTTCCATTCATCTTATTTTGTTTATTTCTTTTTCTTTCTTAAAAATAAAAAGTTCTCCACCCTGTGTCGTCAATCTCCTGCTTCCACTCTTACCTGCCTTATTTAAAATACAAACATTCAACTTGTGGTATGCTTCTATTTTTACTTATTTTATCTGATATCTTTTAAAACTCATCTCACATACTTCATCAATTTCTCGTTTGTTCTCTTTTGAAAAAGTTCTGGCTTTAGTTTGTTTTCTTCTGAAATATAATCATAGAATTTCATCAATGATACTTAACCATAATTTGTTGGGATTCTTAGAGTTGTCTAGATTAACTACTGCATCAAATGCTTCAGGACTTAAGTGATTCATTAAAATTAAGCAGGCTTCAGTTTTCCTAGCTCTAGCAGTGTTGGCAGCAGCACCAGTGAGTTCTTGATCTTCTGCTTCTAAGCAGTATTTGAGTAGATTTTTGTTGTAAAAAGATTTCTATTTATAAAGAACCATTTTTTAAAATCTTCTCCAGTGAGAGGATGGATTGCTTTGTTTACTAGTTCTGAGTCAGTAATTGTTAAAAAATATGTGTTCTTGTTTGAGTCTAGAGAGTTGTAGTCTTCTATGTCTTAGATCTGTCCTTGTTATGAGTTTCCAGAAGAGACTCTTTCAGTTCGGATGGTAAAAACGGTGTGGACTAGTCGGATTTGAAGTCGTTACACAGAAAGGATAAACACGGTTTAGTTGGAGTAACGAGTGGCTAGACCAATAGGCTACAGCGATATAATTTGTGTATGTATCCGATAAGCTTTAACCAATTAAGTTTCCGATTCGAAAGTTGGGACTGTAAATCTAATAAGTTGGAAACTTAAGGATATATTTCAGTCAGAAAATAAGAATAACAAGAATAGAAAGAACAAGAATAAAGAATGAGAAAGAAGAATAAAGCACTACCTTAAGGACAGATTCTAGTATAAATAAGATAGACTGAGATTTTTAGACTAATAATAATTTTTAAGACTGAAATAAAAAACTAAGAAATAAAATTTTAATCTTGATGAGTTGTTTTGATAAGAATTTTAATAATGAAAAATATAAAAAATAAAATACCAACGGTTAAGATGATTTTGATCCAATGTATGGACTAGTGCTAGCTTTTGCTTTGATTCTGATTAAGACTGAAAATAAAAAATAAAAAAAATAAAAAATGAAAAATAAAAAATAAAATTGAAAAGTGTTTTCTTTTAGTTATTTGATGGTTTTATTGAGTTGTTGAGAAAAATAAAATACCAGTGTCTTGAATCCAGAACTCTTTCCTCTTGTCTTCTTGATTTTGATCTTGTTGATTTTTAAGAAGATGAAAAAAAAAAAAAATGAAAAAAAAAAATTTAAGTATGATTAAGCCCTGAATTTTCAAAGTTAAGCCCTCAATACTAGTCTTGAATGCTGACAGTGGTGGTCTGAGTTTCCTGGTGGCCTGGAAGTTACTGCTCTTTGGTGAAGGCGGGGAACTAGGAACTACCTGTGCCTGAAGTGTTTGGCGAGAATCACCACCCGTTGAAATGAATCCTGGTTGCTGCAGTGGGGTTCTTATGCAAGTAGATTGCCGGTTGGTGCTGTTGATGTTGATAATGGTGGTATTTGTTTGATGAGGGGGGTGCAGTCACATTCAGATTTCATTGTGGAGTTAGGATGTGGATATGGAATGGGTATTCAAGGGATTAAGCAGAGTCGGACTATTCTGAGCCTGAGGATAATTTGTTGAGAAAGTAGCACATGCTAATTTCACTTGGGTACGCTCAAATCAATCAACATATCACAACTATGTCACAGGGAAAGATGCATTAGTGCACATTAACAAGCTGGCAGGAGCAAAAGAGGCTCCAAAGGTGAGACTCGAACTTCCAACCTCAGCACAGGATGAACTCCAGCATGTGGAGCAACTATCCAATTTGACTATCAGTACAGATGACAAGTCTGATACACAGAGAGCTAAAGATAACATAGACGTGAATGCTCTCGAATTAGAAAAGAAGTTAAAGTCATTTGATACATTTCATTACTTATAAAAAAGGAAAAGAACTAATTTACTTTTAAAGATAAAGAAAAGAAAAAGAAAAGTAGAAGAAAATATTCCAAATAAGAAAGTAAAAAGAAACATAAATGCAAATAAAAGAAAAGGAAAAGCAGCAGGAAAGCCTGCTTTCCTGCAATGCATTAACCAGAGAGGAGGAAAATGTGGCTTCACTCACACTCACAATCATTTCACACTTTTATATAAATAGATCACTTTGTACTTCGTTTTTTTCTTCTTCATCAAAATACATTATTATTATTTTTTTTTGTCATCATTAAACTTATTTTATTTGGTAGCTTTTTGCTCAACAGATAAAAGAAGTAACTTTAAATTATCATAACACATTATCAGTACGGTAGTAGACAACCAAAAGTTTTTTGACACTTTTTTTTATTTTTAGTAAAAAAAATATTTTTGGTTTATTTATCATAATATTTATCACACCTTCCTGGTCCATTTGAGTACTTGGTGATGCCTTTTGGCCTAACCAATGCTCCTTCCACTTTCCAAGCCTTGATGAACAAAAATCTTGGATACCTAGTCAACGAATGTGTTGTAGTCTATCTTGATGAAATTCTCATTTACTCCCGCAACCGGTGTGGTACTCTAAATTGGAATCAATAAAAATTTTATTATTTAACCTTTAATTAGAAGGAGTTCTTCATTTTTTTATTTCAGAAATGGATTCTAAACCTCAAATAACCCCTAGTCACTCACCAAAGGTACATCAATAATTTGACTATTTTAATAGCTACTCAAGGCAGAATACTTAAATCAGGTACTTAGAATAATTTCAAAATATATAATAAATTCAATATTACATAGTATGTAATACAATATTAGCATTCAGTTTATAAAAAAGGATAATACATAACCAATAACACATAAAATATTCCATGACATAGATAGGAGGCTATCTGTTGAGTTGTTAGAACTTAAGAACTTAATTAAGAGAATATTTGAAAGAGGAGCAGGGGACAAATTTACTTTAAGAGAAACTTTTGCTCAGACTCTATGGTTTTAATTTCAAGAACCAAGAGACTATCAAAAGGAAACTTACATTTAACACAATTGTGCCATGTTCATCTGATCAACTACATGCACGTTATCAGGACTAAAATAAAACTTCACTGAAATACTACACTGGTAACAGGACTTAGAATCAAACTTCATTGAAACACTACACTGGTAACAGGATAAACTAGCTAACTAAAATCTGTGACACTAAACTTGAAACAGGACTTGGAACCACTATGAATAACTAAAATGATTCATACTAATTTACTAAAATAACTCATCTCAATGAAAACTAAAAACTAGAAATCAATGAGGAAAATATATCATTTTATTTATAATGATAGTAATACAAATAAAATAAAATATAAAAATAATAAAAGACCTAGATAGGATGGAAGCATAAAGTGCATGAAAAAGAACACTGTCTACATCATTTACTGTAAATACTTACCTACCACTTGACTTTACATACAACTTACACATTTATCAGGATTCAATCACATCATGAAACAGTCACATCATCATGCAGGGGCTGAGACATATGCATTCAGGGAAAATCCAGTAGTTTAGTTACTATGTTTGTGAATTTTAAATACTTCCAACAACCTTGTTTTGTTGTACCCTATTTTCACCCCCATTTGTCTATATAAGGAGCTCTCCCCTCAGTGTTTTCCCCCCATCTAATCTAAATTATTAGAGATAATTTTATCCCTCCAATATCCAAGTGTAACTGGACATCCCCCTTAATAATAATAGGGGGGCGCTAAAACCACGATACCTTATCGTATAAGTATCGTATACAATACCGTGCGCTAATAATTGCATACCTAACAAGAAATAAATACTTAAAAATCATTGAACTCCTCAGTGTGTAGCCATTTCTAACATTCATTCACCTTTCTTCAGGGCCACAAGGACTTGACTCACATCCTTTCTCTCACAGCTATCCTTCTGTTCCCTCCCCTTTTTCTTTTCACAGCCAATCTGGGTGCTTGAAACACCCTATTAAACTTCCATCTCTTACCATTAACCAGGTTTAGCCTTAATGCTCCCCATTCACTCTGAAACACGTCAATCCATCAGTAAAATTTCTTGTCATTAAGAAAGACAGAGTCTTTACTCACTTATCTCTTTCTGAATTCTGCCATAAGGGCTTAAATACTCCAGCCTCTTTTGGATTTTCACAATGTTTGCACTAAAAGAATTGCTATCTGCACTCCTATTTCTTTTAGCACTGGCTACATCTTGCAAATAGAAAATTCATAGTTTTGATATTTCAGTGTGTTATTTACATAGTCTGATAGCGGAAGTACTGTTTGTTGAACCTCCAATCAATATCAGGACGGAATGGAAAGGAAAATTGTTGAAACTTAAGAAAGCCTTATATGGGACAAGACAGGAAACAACTAAAATCACTTGGTTTTGAAGGCAGTATGGTAAAGCAAACTTTATGTTACTATCAAAACAGGAAATCAATAGTGTGAATCTGGTTACATGCAGATTATGGTCTCATTGTAGGAAATGATGAAGATGTATTACAAAAAAATTGGAAATCAATGGAGGAAAATGTAACATGAAAGTGGGAAAATAAGGTTGAAAAAATGATGGGAATATGCTTAAATCAAGTAGGATCAAAACTGAATTTGCAGTTAAATCAAAAAAAAATTGGTACAACACATCATATCAAAGATGGAAAGTCAATTAAAAATAAAATTGATCACGTTAAACACTCCTCTGCCAGAAAAAGAACTGGAAACTTCTATGTATTCAGCAATAGATTCAAAATAATACTGTTCCTTTATTGGGTGTTTAAATTATCTCTTAATTGCAACACACCCGGATATTGCATATTCATTCAACCATCTGGCACAATATAGAAACAATCCTCAGATAGAACACTGGGTTGCTTTGCAGCACTTAATTCAATATTTGAAATTTAAATCCAATCAACATCTTGTTTTCAATCCAAACAATACATGGTTGATATTGTGGGTGGATTCAGAATGGGACGGAGAGTATCACATGTCTACATTGGGATATGTTTCAAATTTTGATGACGGCCCAATCTTTTGGGGGTCCACGCGTCAAAAGGCAGTTGAAAGATATACTTACATGGAATAATATTTATCATTGAGTTCAGAGGTCAAATTTCACTTACCTTTAATTGAAATTTTGGAGGATCTGGTTGGCAAGGTGGAAATAAAATTGTTGCATGATAATTGGGTGGTGCTTTTAGTAGCTGGATACAATGGTTCAAGGGTTAGGATGAGACAAGTTATGAGGCGCTTCTTCTTTATCAATGATGTTATAAGGGAAAAAAATATTAATTTTCCTTGGGTTGAAACTGGGGATCAGATAGCAGATGTATTGACTAAGAGGTTGGGTGGTGTCAAGATTCAAGTTGTTCAAAATTAATTTATTTTAGCCAGAGGGCTTAATCTTGAATATTCTGGGTCAAACTCTACTTAGAAAATTTTTTTTTCACTTTTATTTTTTTATCTTCTTAAATCAATTCAGATCAAGTCCAAGAAGACAAGCAAGATCAAGAGTCCTGAATATAAGACACTGGTATTTCAATTATCTCATCTCAATCAAGCTCATTTCAAGACACATCACTTAAACTTTTATTTTATTTTTTATTCTTATTTCTTTATTATTTTTTTTCAGTCTATTTCAGAATTTTAAAAAACAAAACAACTTCAGCAACAGTCCAAAAATTGGATCAAACTTATTCAAACCATTGGTATTTCATCTTTAAAACCTTTAAAAACATTAATTACTTTATTTCTTATTTTTTATTTTTTTATTTTATTTCATTTTTAATTCAGTCATAAAAAATCAACAGAGGATCTTTTTTATTTTTTTATTCTATCAGAACTTGTCCTTTAGGTACTAAATCTTCTCATCCTCTCTTATTTTGTATTCTATTTTTATTTTTCATTTTCATTTTTTGTTTTGTTGATTTTGGCTGAAATAAATACTTTAGTTTCCACTTTATTAGATTTACAGTCTCGACTATAGATTCGGAGACTTACACGTATAAGGAACATTGAACATACATCAATATCATATTAGATTAGCCTATTGGTCTAAGAACCTCGTAATCGATTGACTTCTAACCTTGTTAATCCTTTCTACATGACGACTTCCAATCCCACCCATCAAACGAATTTTTGATCTTCGAACCTTGATAGAGTCTCTTCCTGGAAACTCGTAACAAGGACAAGCTTCTGACGTCTAAGAAGTTAGATACACCTAGACGACATCAACTAGACCCTCCTCCTCTACACAAAAATGACTGACTCTGAACACGTCAATAAGGCCATTCCTCCTCTTAATGGTGAAAACTTTCAGCAATGGTTCTTTAGAATGGAAATATTTTTACAACACAAAAATTTACTTAAATATTGTTTAGAAGCAGATGAACAAGAACTTACTGGTGCTGCTGCCAACACTGCTAGAGCTAAGAAAACTGAAGCTTGTTTAATTTTAATGAATCATCTCAGTCCTGAAGCCTTTGACGCTGTGGTTAATCTTGATAACTCTAAGAATCCCAACAAATTATGGCTATGTATCATGAACAGATATGCTTCCCAGTCTTAAAACAATAAAGCAAGAGTATGGCTTAAATTCATGAGAATGGAATGGACTGGTAGTCTTGATTAGCAACTGTAGAAAAATTCTTAATGAAGTATCTCTTATGGATCTTGGCGTGCCTGAAAATATTCTCTGTTACTCCATTCTAGCTAAGCTCCCCAGGACTATGTGGAGCATTGTGGACTCCATGGTGTTAAATGAAGAACTTGTCTCTTACCCATAAACTAAGTTGGCCAAGCTCCAAGAATTTGAATATTCTGAAGAAACTAGAAATGAAAGTGTTAAGACTCAAACTAAAGGCAACAATGAAACTGTTACTGCGCTATATCAGGATGGAAACAATAAGAAAAAAATTTTTAGACCTAGAAATCAAAATAGTTGTAGTAATGGTAAGCATAATCCAGCAGCACAACACTCTGAAGATAAATGTTGGAATTTACATCCTGAGCTCAGACCAAAGAATAACACTCAGACTCATAATACTGAAGCTCAACCAACTCAATCTTCAATAAATCCTTCTTTATTTTCTGTGGCTGCTGAAGATGCTGGTTGTCTTTCTAATGAATGCTTGTCTAATCAATCCAAATCTACTGTAGCTGACTCTGGAGCAACGCATCACATGGTCAATAATAAAAATTTAATAAAATTAGAAACTGATGTCAATTTAAAAATCTCTACTGGTAATAACAACAATCAACTTCTTGCTCAAGGAATGGGAACTTCTATGCTCAAAGATAGCTCTGGCAACAAAATTATTTTAAAAAAATGTCTTGTTTGTGCCAAACTTAAACACAAATTTAATATAAATTCCTAGACTTTTCAACAACTCTTTTAATATTGAAAAAGAAAAATCAGACTCTGATCACGCCAAAATAATTATAGACAACAATTTTGTATTGAATATCAACTTGGAAAATAACCTGTTTGAACTTGACTCTGACTGTTTTGAAGAAATGAACTCTATTTTCTCTTATTTATCTTGTGAGACTCACTCTGAATGGCACGCTAGACTTGGTCATCCTCATATCAATTACTTGAGAAGGATTTTTCCCAAAGAACAGGAATTTGACTGTGAGATATGTAAAATCAGTAAAATGAAACATCTTCCTTTCAAACATAAATTCAAAGAAGTATCTGAGACTCTAGATACCATACACATGGACGTAGTTGGCCCTTTTCAAACTCAATCTATCTCTGGTGCTTATTACCTCTTGACTATTGTGGATCAATTCTCTGGTTATAAAACAGTTAAATTTCTAAAGAATAAGAGTGATGTTTTATAACAAGTGAAGAACTTTAAGACAGAATCTGAAAATCAGACGCAGAAGAAAATTAAGATGATAATTTCTGACGGTGGAGGGGAGTTTAGTAGTAATGAATTCAAAATTTTCTGTACTGAGTTTAGTATTCTACATCATTTTTCTCCGCCTTATACTCCACAAAACAATGGCATGGCTGAAAGAGCAAATAAATCAATTATAGAGAAAGCTAGATGTATACTTATTCAATCTAAATTATCTTCTAAATTCTGGGCTGAAGCAGTAAATACCGCAACTGACGTGTGTAACTTACTCCCATATAGTTCAATAAATTTGAAAATTCCTTATGAGACGTGGTTCAATAGGAAATTTGATTATAAAAAGTTAAAACCTTTTGGCTGCTTGGTATATTACTTGAAAGCTTCTCAATTTAGAAACAGTAAACTTGCTCCCACGGCTGAAAAGGGGATCTTCTTGGGCTATGTTAATGACTTTTCAACGTATAAAATTATCAATTTTCAAGGAAATATTGTATCAACTAGAGAAATTCAATTTAAACTTCAATCTAAATTATCTGCTAAATTCTGGGCTGAAGCAGTAAATACCGCAACTGACGTGTGTAACTTACTCCCATCTAGTTCAATAAATTTGAAAATTCCTTATGAGACGTGGTTCAATAGGAAATTTGATTATAAAAAGTTAAAACCTTTTGGCTGCTTGGTATATTACTTGAAAGCTTCTCAATTTAGAAACAGTAAACTTGCTCCCACGGCTGAAAAGGGGATCTTCTTGGGCTATGTTAATGACTTTTCAACGTATAAAATTATCAATTTTCAAGGAAATATTGTATCAACTAGAGAAATTCAATTTAAAGAAGATCATTTTCCTGGTTCTCTAAAAAGTATTTTACAAAATAATCTTGATCCTTTTTCCTCTTTTTAAAATTCTACGTCAATCACTGACATTAATAAAAACAATTGTAATCTTGTGGTACATAATGAAGAAAGTAGAGATGCTGAAAGAAACTCTACACCTGAAATAATTACTCAAACTGATCACTCATAAGAACTTGCTCTAGCTCCACGAGATATTTCTTCAAAATTCAAAACTAGTAATATTCTTGACTTTGACAGAAGAGGTAGACAAATTAATATTAATCTAGTTGAATCTGATTTTGCTGAACCAAAATATTATTATCAAGCTATTAATTCAAGTGAATCTGAGAAATGGCAACAAGCTATAGAAAAATAGTTAAAAAACATGAAAGACCACGACCTGTGGGAGGTGATTGATAATGAAAATAATGAAGATATGATTAATTGTACTTGGGTATTTAAAATAAAAAAGAATTCTGATAATGGTCCAATTGAATATAAAGCTAGACTCTGCGTACAAGGATTCAGACAGATTGAAGGAAAAGATTACTACACCACTTTTG
>JNCO01010250.1:0-10217 GCA_000785685.1 Uromyces viciae-fabae
CAGAACTCCTATAGTGCCCACCCCTCTCAACTACGCCGCCAGGATCCCCTTCAGAACTCCTCAGCGCCGTCCCCCGTTCCAGGTAAGTCTCTGGGACAATTGGTTTGCCCCAGAAACTCCTATTTCTTCTATACCACTTCGTGGTAAATTCTGGGTTTAACCACCCCTGATATTTTATCAGGCCCCAGATCCAAGTTGGATCTCAACTTAACAGGGTTAAACTACCCCAGGAATCCGTTCCTGGCCCCTAAATTAATCAGAGGGTTAAACAACCCCAGCATAGCTGGCCCCTCTGTTAAATTTATATTAAAATTAACACCAAACCAACGGTGGAAATTAGTCTCCAAACTATTTCCCAACACTTTGCAGCTTGTGTAGCTAAAGGGTATTCACCAATCAAGGGCGCCCTGGTGAAGTTGTGCGGTGAGGATGGGAGGAAGTGGCAGCAGTTTCTGCCGTCAGTATTGTTTGCTGACAGAATCTCGGTTAAGCGCGGAGCGGGTTATTCGGTGTATGAATTGTTGTATGGCCGGAAGGCGGTTTTGCCGGTGGATATCGAGATGCTTACTTACCTAGCAATTGATTGGTGGAAGGTGAAGTCTGGGGAGGATTTGGTGGTAGCTTGGGCGGAACAACTGCTTCGGCGGGAAGAGCTGATTGAAAAAGCTAGCACGCGGTTGAGGGAATCCTGAGTGAAGGCTGTTCGTTACTGGGACAAGCGCTGTACTCATCGGCTTCGGGATCCTTTGCGGAAGGGCGATTTGGTTCTTCTTTATAATCGTTCTTTTGAAACGCAACGGGGGAAACTTTTTGCTAATCGTTGGAACGAGCCTTACCGTGTGGTTAGCAAGTTTCCGGGCGGCAGTTATCAGCTGGAAGAGCTGGACGGCACTTTGTTGAAGCGGAAGGCGGCGGCAGCGCACGTGAAGCGGTTTTACGTGCGTGGCTCAACGTCTTTTGATGAAACAACTGGGTCTGGGGATGAGGATGCGGAGGAGGGAAGTGATGTGGAAATGCGGAATGGCTCGGAGGAGGTACAGTCAGACGGGTCCGTTTCTGAAGGCTCGGTTGTGTTCAAGGAACCAACTCTGCGTCGGAGTAAACGGTCGAAGCCGACGAGGACTTCGGCTAAAAGTGGGGGGGAAAGGATGGATGGGGCCATGGGCCAAGCATCTTTTGGTGAGGGGGTGTGCTAGCTGGTTTACAGCCGGATTAACTAGCCACCCCAGAATGTCCGTTTTCTTATAGATCTGTTAAATCGGCATGTGAATAGTGTTACTGGTTTTGGTTTTGGTTATTGTTGAGGGACATGGGTGCGGGGAATTGCGTGGTAATTCCTTCTGCGGCGGTCCAGGTACTCTAAGCCTTCAGGTATTCTAATGCGGGAAGTTTTTTTTTGTGTATTTGTCTTAGGTTTATCACATAGGATTGGTTTCATTTCTTAGAGTCTTAGGTTTGGTAATGGTTATGGTAATGTAAAAAAAAAAAAAAAAAAAAAAAAAAAAAGGGGAATAGTTGATATCTCTCTCTTGTCTCACTTTTTTTTTGCACTCGCGGGATGTCTCAATTTTTGTTTTCTTATTAGCTCAGGTATGTTTTCTATTACTCAGCACGTGATGGGGGAAGTAGAAGGGAAGAGATTAGGAAAATAAAAAGAAAGAAAGGGAGAGTTAAGTTGAAAGGAAGTAGGATTAGGGGGAGGGAGGGGGAGTGTCTACAAGTACTGCCGGTTGGTAAAGTTCGCCGAAGTAGTCCGCAAGCTCAAGGTACTCGCGGACGATGCGCCGGCGCTCTTCGGAAGGGATGCCAACGGCCAGTTGAGCTAGGGCGGTGATTTGTTTGGCCGACCGAAGAGCAAAATGCCGGAAATGGTGCAATTCGATTACCTGCACCGGTGGATTGTCTTCCACGGCTTGAGAACCCACCCGAAAAATCCTTGAAGCGGGTGTTTTGGTTGCGATTGGCGGATTGACCGGAGGAGTGCCTTGGGGGGAAGGAGGGAAGCTGGTGAGGTTGGGGGGATTTGGTGATGGTGAGGGAGAGGGGGGGGGAGTCGGAGATGAAGAGGAAGCGGAGGA
The DNA here is from genome assembly GCA_000785685.1 of Uromyces viciae-fabae. Lineage (NCBI taxonomy): Eukaryota > Fungi > Basidiomycota > Pucciniomycetes > Pucciniales > Pucciniaceae > Uromyces > Uromyces viciae-fabae. Next base: position 2,079 of record JNCO01010250.1, read on the forward strand.
GGGGGGAGGTGGCGTAGGAGAGGATGGTTGAGTAGAAGGAGGAAGGGGAGAGGGAGCCGGAGGAGGTGGTCGCGGGGAAGAACCTATCTCAATACCCTCGTCCGGGGTTTTGGATGGAGGCCGGGGTTTTTCTTTCTTCTTGATCTCTGGCAGAGCGACCGGTCTCCAGCCAGCAGGGTTGCGACGGATGGAGCGCGCCGGAGTGGCGAGTGGCGGAGGATTTTCCGGGCGGCTTGGTCCTGGAGTAGGTTGGCGGCGGAGAGGGGAAGTAGGTGGGTTAGGAAGGGGGGAGGGAGAGTTGGGGATGGGAGGCGATGGTGGTTTTTTGGGTGGCGGACCAGATTTCGCCGCTTTCAAAGCCATTTCGTGGCGGTACCGTGCCTCGGCTTCTCGACGATTCCTTTCTTCCTGCTCGAGTTCTTTTTGTTTGCGCCGGGCTTCTTCAGCAGCAATTCGGTCGGTGAGATGGTTGGGAGCTTGGGAAGGACATTGGGACTGATTTTGATCAGCACAGCGTTTGGCTGCCTCTTTCCATTCGGCGATGCTACGGAACTCCGTTTTTCTAGGCGGAGAACGACGGAAAAGAAGTGGAGACCGTCTGCGAGGTGGTGAAGAATGGTTGGAAGGGGGGGGGGAATGACGTCGGCGAGGAGAGCGTCGAGGGGGGGAAGGAGAAGGAAAACGGCGGCGAGGGGGAGAAGAGGTGGAAGGGATGGAAGCGGAATCCGGAACCACGAAAGAGTCTTCTTGTCTAGCGCGTTTTCTAGGACAGGAGGGGCCTGGCGATGGATTACGGTTGGAGCTCCGACGTTTCGCTTTAGGCCGGAAAGAGCAAGCGCGATGAGCACGCGAGCATTCGGAGCATGCGCCGCCGGGGATAGGTTGAAATCAATTCAGTATTTGTCCTCGTCGGCGGGAGTCGGCGCAGCGGGTGCATTCCATTGCGGCCGGTCTGGTTGGGTAGGGTGGAGTTAAATGGTTCGGGTGTGGAGGAAGTTTTGAAGGGCTTGGTAAGGGAGGAGTGGATATGGTTATGGGAAGAGTGGAAAGGTTTGGTGGGAAGGGTGGAGTGTTTTGATTGGAAGAATCGCTGGGGACAGGATTCAAAAGTGGGGGGGATGTGGAGCTTATATCCGTGTTGGGGTGCGCTGGCGAAGGTGGAGTGGCTGCTGAAGTGGTGGAATGCATCATTAAAACTGATCTACTGAGGCTTTTGGTAAGCGGAAAGTATTTGCAAGGTTAGGTGATGCTTATGGCAGTGGACTCTGGCGGAAATATATCCAAATGCGGAGGTAAGTAGGAGCGTAGAGTTTTCCGGGGGCTGAGCGGTTATGCGGATTAGGAAATCGGACGTGGGTTACTCAGGAAGGTGCCGTTGGGTAGATCATACTAAGGGCTGCGGATCTGCAGGGGAAGGGGAAGGGAACTTCTGATAGTTCCCCAATCCGGTGGGCTGCGAGAAGTGGGGTGGTAGTGATTGGCGGTATGGGTTCCGAAAGTAAGGCGGTTGCGGATTTGGTGATTGGGGCAAATGGCTGCGGAGACGGAGATCGGGGGTTACGCGGGGGAAAGGGGGAAGCGGGTTGCGGGATGAGAAAAGGAGGGAGGGAGGGTTTTAAATAGAAATAAATAATATAATAAAGAAGAGAAGAATAAAATATAAAAAGAATAGAACAGAGGAACACAAAAAGGAAAAACAAGGAGAATTCAGTCAGAAAGTCAGTACTTTGTCTTAAAGTGTTCGCTGAACAATCGGAAACCCAGGGAAAGTAGCTTCGGAAGCGCTAAGGTTAGAGAAGGGCTGGTACAGCGGGACTCTAACTTCAGGTCGCAGGTTACTAAGGGTAAACGACGCGTAAAAGTCTCTACGAGCGGAATCATTGAGTCTCCAGGAACCGACGGAAGGGTTAAAGCGTGCGGGAACGCTATTTCTTTCCACAGCGGCGCATAGAGAAAAGCAGCTTTGACGTCAAACTGCCTGATGTTCAATTTTTTGTCAATAGAAAGCATTAATAGAGCCAGAAGAGACCAAAACTTCCCAGTCGGAGCAAAGGTTTCAAAAAAATTGAGATCCGGTCTCTGAAGGAAACCTTGAATACATAATTGAGCTTTCTTTTTCTCAGGAGAAGATTCAGTTTCAGGTTTTGTTCTGAAAACCCAAGTAATTTTCAAGGGTTTTTCAGGTAAGTCATTCTCTACATCTTCCCATACATCTAAGCTTTCAATATTTCCAATCTCGCTTTTTATAGCTGATTCCCACAGATTCTTTTCTTCACATGATGTAGCTTCTATGTATGTTTTCGGATCATAGGCCAGACAAGAGTATTTGGTCGGTTTTATTTTTGTGGTTCGATTTCTCAGTTGTTGTTTCTGAGCTCTCTGAACAGGCTTCAGTAAGTTTTCCACAATTTCATTATCACTATCATTTTCTTCAAGAAAACTGTTATCTGAGTCACTTGAATCATCTAAAGTGGCATCAATTTCTGGTTTGATATCGTCATGGCCCGACTGTTCGGTCTCTTTTTCATTTTGAGATTGATTGTGAATCTCTAGTATCTCACTTGATTCGTCTGGTCTTGGAACAACTGGATCATCAAGGATTTCAAGATCCCAAGAGTCGTTAGTTGGTTGTTTTTCATTAACCTCTAGAAATCTAATGTTTTTTGTATCAATGATTCTACCCTTGTTTTCTAATATTTTATAGGATCCAATCTCATCATTATATCCTATAAGAATTCCAATATCACCTTTTGGATCAAGCTTGGAAGATGATTTCTTTCCCAAGTCAATAAAGGAAACTTTACATCCGATTGGATGAAAATGCGAGAGAGCAATTCTTCGATTCTTGAATAGTTCGTACGGAAATTTTTTACTTTTGTGAGCCGGTATTTGATTCAGGAGAAGACAGCAAGTTTTGACAATTTCATTCCAGTATTGTCTTTGTATCTGAGAATCTTTAAGCACAGTTCCGACTGATTCCAGTATAGTTCTATTAAAGCGCTCAGCTAAGCCGTTCTGTTGAGGCGTATATGGATCAGCGATTCCAGTATAGTTCTATCAAAGCGCTCAGCTAAGCCGTTCTGTTGAGGCGTATATGGATCAGACTGTCTCATTCTTATGAGATGAATTTTGCAGTAAGTCTTCATTTCTTCATTCAAGAATTCAGTTCCGCGATCATGATTCCAGTATAGTTCTATTAAAGCGCTCAGCTAAGCCGTTCTGTTGAGGCGTATATGGATCAGACTGTCTCATTCTTATGAGATGACTTTTGCAGTAAGTCTTCATTTCTTCATTCAAGAATTCAGTTCCGCGATCAGAATGCAAAACTGAAGGGAAAAATCCAAATCTTTTAGCTTCGATAGAGATAAGATTTCTAATGACTTCAGACACTGAGGATTTCTCCTTGATTGGAATTCCCATACAATATCGGGAACAGCTATCGACCATTGTGAGAATGTAATGATGTCCTTCGATGGAGGATGGTGTTATGGGACCAATCAGATCCATATGAAGTTCTTCAAACACTCGATCCGATTTTTGATGTTTGCTTTTGTGCGATGATTTAGTGATCTTGGCAACAGCACATGATGTGCATGTTTGATCAGTTTTTACAGGGGTAAGACTTCATTTCTTCATTCAAGAATTCAGTTCCGCGATCAGAATGCAAAACTGAAGGGAAAAATCTGAATCTTTTAGCTTCGATAGAGATAAGATTTCTAATGACTTCAGACACTGAGGATTTCTCCTTGATTGGAATTCCCATACAATAGTGGGATTCAAAGTAGACTCCCGCGTGCATGCAAAGCATTTTGCATATGTGCTTGCCCCCCGCAAAAATTAAAACTTACTTTGAGCACCCCATCTCAGGTAGGTAGCTCATTTCACGCACATGTCCTTCTGCCTCCACTATTTTTTTTCATCCTCAACCATCCCGGGATGCCACGCGAAACCGAAAGGGGCTCAGCAATCAAGAGATTATCAAAAATCATTCAATCAGAAATCAAAGCATTGATGATCAAGTCACTCTGGAAGGAACCTGATGAAGTATCAAGTGAAGACAGTGATCTCGAAGAGGCCATTATTTGTCTCATCAACCTCAAGGGGAATCGTTACATGAAAGAACGGATCCGACTCAAAAAAGCTCCTGATATCACAAGCTACCTTTTCAATCTGGATGAAATGCGATTCAAACAGGAATTTCGAATGTCTCAAGATTCCTTCCACAAGCTCCTTTTGGAGATTCAAGACCACCCCGTTTTTTTTAACAATTCCAATGTCCCCCAGAGGCCCGCCAAGGATCAACTTATGGTCACCCTTAAACAAATGGGGACTTTTGGGAATGGGGCATCAGTCGGGATGCTTTCTCGTTTTTTTCGAATCTCAGAGGGGGCGGTCATCCTTTACTGCTCGCGGGTTATAACAGCCATCCTTTCAATTCAAAGGTAAGTTTCTTGTGTTTTTCTTTCCCTTTTTTTTTCTCTTTAAGTTCATCTCTAGTTTTTTTTCTTTTCGTACATCATAAATTAAAATTTTAGGGGATGCTTTCTCTTTTTTTTCGAATCTCAGAGGGGGCGGTCATCCTTTACTGCTCGCCGGTTATAACAGCCATCCTTTCAATTCAAAGGTAAGTTTCTTGTGTTTTTCTTTCCCTTTTTTTTTTCTCTTTAAGTTCATCTCTAGTTTTTTTTCTTTTCGTACATCATAAATTAAAATTTTAAGTTTTTTTTAGTAAATATGTATTTTGGCCAGATGGACCAGGACGTCAAGAAATTTCAAACCGTATTGGAAGTTGCTCGGCATTCAAAAAATGTGTCGGGTTTGTGGACGGGACTCTTTTCCCTTTAGATGAAAAACCCTCCATTGATTCCCAGGACTATTCTCGTTTTTTTCGAATCTCAGAGGGGGCGGTCATCCTTTACTGCTCGCGGGTTATAACAGCCATCCTTTCAATTCAAAGGTAAGTTTCTTGTGTTTTTCTTTCCCTTTTTTTTTCTCTTTAAGTTCATCTCTAGTTTTTTTTCTTTTCGTACATCATAAATTAAAATTTTAAGTTTTTTTTAGTAAATATGTATTTTGGCCAGATGGACCAGGACGTCAAGAAATTTCAAACCGTATTGGAAGTTACTCGGCATTCAAAAAATGTGTCGGTTTTGTGGACGGGACTCTTTTCCCTTTAGATGAAAAACCCTCCATTGATTCCCAGGACTACTATTCACGGAAAGGGAGTTATGGCCTTGCGGCCCTCATCGTTTGTGATGAAAACAAGAGGATCTTGTTCTATGTTACAGGGTGGCCAGGTGAGTGGGCTGATACGCTTAGTTTTAAATTTTAAACCATTCTCACATATCACTTTTCTTTATACCCATTAGGATGCTGTCATGACACACGTCTTTGGGACAACTCCGAGTTAAATCAAAAAAGGCAAAGTCTCTTTACCCCAGGCGAATACTTGATTGCTGATTCTGGATTCCCAGCAGAACTGAATCTGGTTCCGGCATTCAAATGACCTCCAAATGGTCCCATGCCCCGATTAAAGAAAAACTTCAACCAACATCTTGCGTCAGTCCAAGTTTGCAATGAACATTGCATTGGTGTGCTCAAGGGGCGTTTTCAAAGCCTTCGTGGATTAAGAAAGGATCTCAGTTCAGTAGGAAGCATGAAGCGGATCACACACTGGATTGGGGCATGTGTCACTCTTCATAACTTCTTTCTAGGTGACAGCTCCCCTGATGTTTACACTACTCCTGAGCTCTCAGAAAATCACAACGAAGACCTCAACATGCCTCGGAGAGGTCAAAGAAGCTCGGGTAATATTCTCCGCGACCAGGTCTTCCAAGAAGTGATTGATTATTTATCTTCTTAACATTTTTTTCCCTTAATCCTTTGTTTTATTTTCAAATAGTCTCACTCATTTTTCTGTCTTACTTACTCTTTTTTAGTGTCACTCGTTTTTCTTTCTCTTACTTTTTTTTTAGTCTCACTCGTTTTTCTGTCTCTTACTTTTTTTTAGTCTCACTCGTTTTTCTGTTTCTTACTTGTTTTTCCTATCCTTTTTTTTTATCTATTGTTTCAAGTTTTTTCCTTTTATTCTTGTCACTTGTTTTCATTTTTTTGCAATGAGATTCTCATTTGAGTTCAATTCCAAACTAATAAAAATAGAGAGTAACGAGTAACAAGAACAATCAGGTGATATTTATATGAAAGAAAAAATAGAGTAACAAAAAAAATAGAGAGTAACAAGAACAATCGGGTGATAGATATTTATATGAAAGAAAAAATAGAGTAACAAAATAAAAGGATAAAGAGTGAAACTAAGGGCTATCATCATCGGATGAACTTGTTGAGCCATCATAATCTTCGGCTTCAGCCATATCTTTGAGGGGAGGGAACTCCTTGAGGACTTTTTCTTCAATTTCTTCCAGGCTTAAACCATGGGACCTCAGCTCCTTCATATAAGCCACCTTAACCTTACTTTGGGCCGCACGTGCATGTGTTACTTCCGCTTGGCGTTTGCTAATCATTGATTGCATGTAGAGCTCTTCCGAGGTGAGTTTTTTTTTTTTTAAACTACTTCTTCCACTTGATCTTGATTGAGTGGATCGTTTTTTTGATTTTTTTCTCTTGTTGGCAATTGGGGTCTCACCATCTGAAATTGTGTTGGTTGGCATCTCCACTAAAGGGTTGGCTTCAGAATCGTTTGGAGCAGTGCCAGTGGAGTTGATAGATTTCAGGCTCGGAAGTGGCGCCAGACTTCCTTCTCGGTCACCAGGCTGATCACCAACAATGGAAGAGCAAATGTGAAGGGGGGAAGTAACGGATCTTGATCCCATAATGGGATCAAGATCCTCCCAGTAACAGCATAGTGAGAAGTTTTTAGTCTTGAAAAGACATTTCATTTCAGCAAGATTAAAATAAGAAACAAAAATAAAAAGAAAAATAATGAAAATGAAAATAAGAATGAATGTGACAAAGTAAGAAAGAATTACCTTGAAAAGAACAGGAACACACTAGGAAGAATGTTGTGAAATAAAAGGAAGAATAAGAAGCAAAATGAAGAATACTACAGGTAGACACTGCAATATAACAACCAATTAGAATTGAGATCAAAAGAATAGATAAGAAGAGAAATAGAAAAGAAGATTGAAATGGAAGAGAAAGAAACCTTGGGTCTTGATCCTGTGTTGCTGATAATCCACTCAAGATGAAAAGCCGGAAAAGTTAGACAACGCTAAAAGGCTATTTAAGTGAGAGTATGAAGAAATGATTTAATATTTTTAAGGCAAAGTAAAGATGAAAAGCCGGAAAAGTTAGACAACGCTAAAAGGCTATTTAAGTGAGAGTATGAAGAAATGATTTAATATTTTTAAGGCAAAGTATCAAAGGATTGATACTCTAAATATAGAGTATTTCCACTCTACATTCCAACACATAGTTCTACCAGCTTTCCTAAAATATGCCTCCAGTTAGTTACGGTTGGTTATGAATGAGGAGAATAACATCTGAAGCTTACCTTCCACGGTTTTTACACCGTTTATCTCATCTCGTTCCAAAATCCCCTCCCCAGTGTTTTTTTTCCAATCACAGGCGGTATTGTATGACAATTGGAGGTCACCCCCTCCCCAGTGTTTTTTTCCCAATCACAGACGGTATTGTATGAAAATTGGAGGTCACCAATCGTCTGACGTACTCCTGGAAAAAAAAATCAATAAAAAAAAGCATCAAACAAGGGTCAGAGAGCAGAAAAAAAGCAAAAAAAAATAAAAAGTAAGAGAAACAGACCTTTGGCATCACGGTGAAGAATCCCATTGTCTTCCATGATCTGAAGGATTTCAGAGCACAATCGAGTCTTAGTGGTTCCGCTCTCAACGTCGCCTCTCCACCTTTGGTAGTTGGACCCCATTGCTAACCAGTTCAGGATAATGGTAATGCTTGAGCTGCCACCATCAACGCCATCACGGTCCCAGGCGATCGATTTCTTTTTTGTTGAGTTTTTTCTTTTGGGTTGTGTATCGGCAGGTGTTGTAGATTGCTTGGGTGGCATGGCTGTTTATTTTTTTTTTGGCAAGATAGATGAGAGATGTTGGAGGTGGAGAGTGAGGTTGATGGATATGAAAAATGGCTTGCACGACCCTTGCAAGC
>JNCO01010251.1:0-10216 GCA_000785685.1 Uromyces viciae-fabae
ATACTAATTATTAAATAAATAAATATTAATTATTAAATAAATAAATGTTAATTATTAAATAAATAAACATTAATTATCAAATAAATAAACATTAATTATTAAATAAATAAATATTAATTATTGAATAAATAAATATTAATTATTGAATAAATAAATGTTAACAATTGAATAAATAAATATTTATAATTGAATAAATAAATATTTATAATTGAATAAATAAATATTAATAATTAAATAAATAAATATTACTATTTAAATAAATCAATATGATTGAAAAATAAAAATAAAAGAAAATAGAAAAGCTCTGTCCTACCACAACCTCAAACTCTAAAAAAGTCATATCACCACTCACCAGTTTACCGCTACTCATCAAAACATCATTTTAATTCCAATCAAATCACCAAACCACCCAATCCTCTTCTAAAAATCCCATCACTCCCTTCACTTCAAAAAAAAAATCAAAATCACAGCAAGAGCTTTTCCTCTTTATTTTTTTTTCCTCTATCCAACATAGATTCTTCCATGTTGGATGTTTCCTCTTCTTTAAAACCTCCTAACTCCACTTCTCAAAATAAAAATAATCAAGAAAAAAACAATAAAAATAACAATATTAATATTGCTTCATTTGAAACTCAAGTAGAAAAATCTACCTTCTGTAGTGATCTTCTTTTATCTATGTACACAAAAACTAAAAAGGTGGCTTTATTATTTCTGATGAAGATCACTCCATACTTACTGAAACAATATAAAGAGAACAATATTCTCTTTTTAGTTTCCAAAGACAAATGAAAATTTTTAAAAAAACTTGTGATGATAATTTAAACCAACAAGCAGAAAAAATCAGTAAAAAATATGAAAAAATCAACAAACAAGAGGAAACTATTGCCTTATTAGTGAAGCAGAAAAAAAATAATAATCAAAATAATAATGATTCTTTGCATTCTAATCTTTCTAAATCTAAATCTATCTCAAATTCTATCCATAATCCTATTTTTATTGATCCTCAAATTTCTTCTCAACAGTTGAATCCTTTTATTTCTTCTTCAGTTCTTAATCATCCTTCCGCTATTCATTTGAATCCTCCAATTTGGAGTGAAGTTGTCAAAAAGAATATTCAAAATACTCATTATGAAAATCAAAACACATTTTCAAATCAAAAAAATTCTCTTAATTATTTGGGTCAAAACATCTCTAATTTTACAAACGGTCTTCCTATCGTTCCAAGAAATAGCTTCATTAATCGATTCAAGCCGGTTTCCTTTGCTATCCGAAAAATACAGGGTTCTGAGCCATTTAAAAATTTGACGAATGACGTCATTACAAAAAAAATAAATGACGTATTACACCATTTAGAAGCCCGCACCAAGGACAACAATCCAATAGTAATTGAACGTACATCTGTTTTACCTTCTGGCAACTTCAAATTATTTACCAACTCAAAATTCGAAGCTCAATGGCTTCTTGCTCATAAACACGAATGCTCTCATTTGTGTGACCCTCTTCTTAAAACTAAAGCCACTATTTTTCCTGTTATTATTCACTCTATTCCTACAAATTTTAATATTTTAGATCAATTTACTAATTTACTTCAAGAAAATGATATTTATGAATCCCTTATTGATAATGTCAAGTGGCTTGGAAATCCTCACATATTAAAGAAATTACATGGTTCAATAGTTATTAATTGTAAAGATAAAAATCTTGCTCTTCAAGTTGAGGAAGGTGGATTATTTTATCAATCAAATTTTTTAAGAGCAGCTCATTATATCAAAGCACCTACTCAATGTTTTAATTGTCTAGAAATTGGACATACAGAAAGTTTTTGTAAAAATATTTCATTATGCACCAAATGCGGTAACAATCACAACTCTAAAGATTGCAATAATTTAGAGAATGATAATATTATTTGTTTTAAATGTATTAATCACCAAAAAAAAACTAATCCAGATATTTCTTCTCATCTTGATAATGATGACTTACAATTTAGACACTCACCCACTGGAAATATATGTTCTTTAAGAAGAATTTTCCCTCCTAAAAATATTAACAAAAATAATACTTCTCAATAAAAAAAAAAAAAGAATTCTAATCTTAATTCCTTTTCTCCTTTTATTTTCTATCCTCAAGTGACAATAATTTAATTAAAAATAAAAATATACTTATACATAAAATTTCTTTATCTTTCTTTTTAAAATATATATATATATATACTTTTTATAATTCTCAAAAAAGAAGAGAATCCTATATTAATCATATAGGAACATTAACAGAAATTAGACTAGTATTTAATTTAATAAAAATAATAATAATAATATGTTATTTAATATTTTTCTGAATGCTATGTTGGTTAAATGACCAATATTTTTTTTTAAGATAATCAATTATCTTTTTGTTTTATTTTGTTATTTTTATTTTTTTTTTTTATTTTCTTCTATCTTCTTTTTCAAATTATTTTGTCACACAACAAGAACAGATCATGTATCTATTTACTTAAACCAATTTTGTATCTACATTTTTACTTACTTGACTTGTGCGCAATGTGACAACGATTTAGCACGTGAAAAAAAAAAAAAAAAAAAAAAAAAAAAAAAAAAAAAAAAAAAAAAAAAAAAAAAAAAAAAAAAAAAAAAATCAATATGATTATTCAAATAAATAAATAATAATAATTAAAATAATTATTTTAGAATTGCTAGTGATGTAATTGTCACAGCAATTATTATAAAAAATTAAAGTATAAATATAAAATAAAGATGAGTAATTTTTTCTAGATATCATGTCATGATTGTCATTCATTAAAAACAATCATGACATAATTCATAATTATTTTTATGATTCATTTTTGCTAACATTTTATGTTTTTTCTTGGATCATGGAAAGAGAAAACAATTCAATCAAAAATGATAAAATGATAAAATTCAAATTAATATAAAAGAAGAAGAATTGTAAACAATTAAAAAATGAAAATCTATTAAATAAAAACATAAGATAAACTAAAATTAACTTCATTAAATAGAATTAATCAATCATTAATACAAGTTAACATTAAAAACATAATTAAATAATAATAATATTATTATAAAAATTATAAAATAAAATTCAATTGAATCTTTTTAAATTAACAAAAAGATTATTAAATATATTTAGGGTGTTACTAAATTCACGCGGTCGGCCCGCAAACTCACGCGGTTTCAACCGCGCGCACGCTATTTTGACTGCGCGCACGCTGTTTCCCGCAAACTCACGCGATTTTGAACGCGCGCACGCTGTTTCGACCGCGCGCATGCTGTTTCCCGCAAACTCACGCGGTTTTTTAAAAACCGCATGAGGGGAAAAACAAAAAGAGGAAAATATTCTTGGGGGACTAAAGGCCCCCAAAAATATTCCTAAGATTTTTGTGATGTAAACAAAATGGTAAGATATAAGTAAAAAATATAAGAGGAATATTACAAATTAAAAATAAAAAAAAAAGATAAAAACCACAAAATGAAAAGAAAAACAAGGAGGAAAAGGGGAAGGAAAAGAAAAAGGAGGAAGAAAATGAAGAGAAAAAATAAAGAAGAAAAAAAGATAAACAAGATAAAGAAGAAAAAAAAAAAAAAGGAAAAAAAAGGGAAAAAAAGGGAAAAAAAGGGAAAAAAACAAAATTAAAAAATGAAAAAAAACTAAAAATGAAAAAAGAAATTAAAAACGAAAGAAAGGATGAAGAAATAAATAAAAAAAATACAGAAGAAAGAAAAAGAAAAAAAAGGGAAAAAAGAAAGAAAGAAATCACAAAGAAAAAAAGGAAAAGAAATAAAAAAAAGGAAGAAATAAAAAAGAAAAGAAATAAAAGAGAAAGAAATCAATAAAGAAGGAAGAAAAACAAAGGAAAATAGAGAGAAAAAAATAAAAAGAAAACAAAGAAAAAAGAAAAAAGAAAAAAGAAAGAAAAAGAAAGAAAAAGAAAGAAAGAAAGAAAGAAAAAGAAAGAAAAAGAAAGAAAGAGAAAGAGAAAGAAAGAAAAAGAAAGAAAAAGAAAGAAAGAAAAAGAAAGAAAAAGAAAAAGAAAGAAAAAGAAAGAAAGAAAGAGAAAGAAAAAGAAAGAAAAAGAAAGAAAAAGAAAGAAAGAAAAAGAAAGAAAAAGAATGAAAAAGAATGAAAAAGAATGAAAGAGAAAGAAAAAGAATGAAAAAGAAAAGAGAAAGAAAAAGAAAGAAAAAGAAAGAAAAAGAAAAAGAAATAAAAAGAAAGAAAGAAAGAGAAAGAAAAAGAAAGAAAAAGAAAGAAAAAGAAAGAAAAAGAAAGAAAAAGAAAGAAAGAAAAAGAAAAAGAAAGAAAAAAAGAAAAAGAAAGAAAAAGAAAGAAAAAGAATGAAAAAGAATGAAAAAGAATGAAAGAGAAAGAAAAAGAATGAAAAAGAATGAAAAAGAATGAAAAAGAATGAAAGAGAAAGAAAAAGAATGAAAAAGAATGAAAAAGAATGAAAAAGAATGAAAAAGAATGAAAAAGAATGAAAAAGAATGAAAAAGAAAGAAAAAGAATGAAAAAGAATGAAAAAGAAAGAAAAAGAAAGAAAAAGAATGAAAAAGAATGAAAAAGAAAGAAAAAGAAAGAAAAAGAAAGAAAAAGAAAGAAAAAGAAAGAAAAAGAAAGAAAAAGAAAGAAAAAGAAAGAAAAAGAATGAAAAAGAAAGAAAAAGAAAGAAAAAGAAAGAAAGAAAAAGAATGAAAAAGAAAGAAAAAGAAAGAAAAAGAAAGAAAAAGAAAGAAAAAGAAAGAAAAAGAAAGAAAAAAGAAAAACAAAGAAAAAGAAAGAAAAAAGAAAGAAAGAGAAAGAAAAAAGAAAGAAAAACAAAGAAAAAGAAAGAAAAAGAAAGAAAAAGAAAAAGAAAAAAAAAGAAAAAAAAAGAAAAAAAAAGAAAAAAAAAAAAAAAAAAAAAAAAAAAAAAAAAAAAAAAAAAAAAAAAAAAAAAAAAAAAAAAAAAAAAAAAAAAAAAAAAAAAAAAAAAAAGAAAGAAAAAGGAAGAGAAAGAAAGAAAGAAAAAGAAAGAAAAAGAAAGAAAAATAAAGAAGAAATAAAGAAAAAAGAAATAAAAAAGATGAAGCAGAGAAACAAATCATTGTGTAATTTTTTTTGCTCTGGAAATAAAGAAAAAAGAAATAAAAAAGATGAAGCAGAGAAACAAATCATTGTGTAATTTTTTTTGCTCTGTTCCCTATTTATCTGGCTTTTTTTGTTCTTTTTGAGGGTTTTTTCAATTTCTCTCTCTTTCTTTTTTCTTTCTTTATGTTTTTTTTTCTTTTCTTTTTTCTTTCTTTTTTCTTTATTTTTTCTTTCTTTTTCCTTTATTTTTTCTTCATTTTTTCTTTATTTTTTCTTTATTTTTTTGTTATTTTCTTTATTTTTTCTTTATTTTTTCTTTATTTTTTATTTATTTTTTCTTTATTTTTTCTTTATTTTTTATTTATTTTTTCTTTACCTCTCTCTCATTTTTTTTCTTCTTCTTCTTTTCCTGTTTTTTTTTTCTTTATCTCTTTCTTCCTGGTCTTCCTTTTTAGGTCTTCTGTTAGTTTTACTTTTTTTTTTTTTCTCATTTTGCTTATTTATAGAGCCTTAGATATCCGACTCCCAGGAATTAGGTCAACAACTCCCGTTTGGTCCGCAGGACCGAAGATGGGAGTCGTTGCTCCAATTCTAATTGTTTTTTGGGAGTCGCTGCTCCAACTCCCAAAAAAAATCAGCAAAAAGAAAAAAAATTGTAACTCATGAGTGAGCTCCCCAATGGCCTTAAAATTTTTTATTCAGTGAGAAAGACCCCCACTTGGGATAGCCTGAAAGTTTTAGCACCATGGTATATAGTTTTCTTCTTTTTCCTTTCTTTCTTTTTCTCTCTTTTTTTTGTTGCACAACTTTTGATTGAATCACTCCAAGGCCATGGAATTTTTTATTAAAAAATGGAAGACCCTGTTGGGCATTCCCTCCAAATTTTGGCATGACTCCACGTACAAAACTGAATGAGCGGTTTTTTTTTGGTGTTATTTACATTTTATTTTCCTCCTTCATTGCATGAAACTCAGGTTTAAATCATGAAAATTCTGGTTTCAATGATGATAAAATTCACAAGAAGAAACAGGTAAGCCAAAAATCACCAAACTTAAAACCAAAGCAAAGTTTAACTGATTTTTGAATGAAAACAAGCAAAATAAAGAGCTGAAAGAAAAGGAAAAAAAAAAAAGCATGCAAAATACATAGGATAGTTCTAAAACTTTGAGGGTATACCTAATGGAGGCCTTCTTTCTTGAATTAAAATTTTCAATGCCATTGAAATGCTCACTCATGATTTACAATTTTGTTTCTTTTTGCTGATTTTTTTTTGGGATTTGGAGCAGCGACTCCCAAAACAAAATTAGAATTGGAGCAACAACTCCCATCTTTGGTCCTGTGGACCAAATGGGAGTCGTTGATCTAATTCCTGGGAGTCAGATATCTAAGGCTCTAATTATATATCTGTGTCTTTCTTTGTGTACTTTTTTTTCTTTTTTTTCTTGTTTTACTTTTTTTTTTCCTCTTATTATTTATTTTTCTTCACTGCAGAAACTGTTGCTTTTTTTTCTTGTTTTACTTTTTTTTTTCCTCTTATTATTTATTTTTCTTCACTGCAGAAACTGTTGTATATGGTAGTTTTCTGCCTGTTATTATTATTTTATTTTTTTGCATTTATTTACAGTTCAGGGGTTTATTTTAACCCCTATCAACTTATATTCCATGGTACAGGGCCCTTTCATGAAGTTTTGGGGCCTTGTGCAAATCAGTTTTTTTTTTCTATTTTTATTTTTGGTTAATTTTTTAGGGGTCAAAAAACCCTTCAAAAATTCTGACAAATTTACTTAGGGGCCTTTAGACCCCCAAGAACCCATCCCTCTTTTTTTTTTTTCCCTCACGCGGTTTTATAAAAACCGTGTGAGTTTGCGGAAAACCGCGTGAATTTAGTAATGCCCTATATTTATTAAAAATTAAATTTACACTTATAAATTCTTGTTCAATTCTCAATCTGAATTATTATCAATTTAATTAAACTTCATCATCATTATTATTAAAGTACTATTAAATATTATTAAATATTATTAAAATATTATTAAAATATATGAAAATATTATTAAAAGAGGGTGTATGAATTATTAAAAATCCACAATTAGAAATCCCTCAATTAAAAAAATCCAAATCTGGAATTTGTATTTAACAGATTTCCGAAACCAGGCAGCTAAAAAGTCAATGGATTTTTTTATAACCAAAAAACTCACATATTTTGTAAAAACCCACATATTTACACAAATTGTATATTTTACACCTCATCAATCTGTTTAAATATTCATCTACCTCATACCAATTTTTATGTTCCTCATACCAATCTTTATATCCACAACTCAACTATTCATCTACCTCATACCAGCTTTCATAATCCTCATACAAACCTTTATATCAACAACTCAACTGAAAAATCATGCAACCACCAGCTCAACACAGTATCCTTTGTCAAGCTGCCACCTCCTCTGCTACTATCATGCTAGTTGACTCTGGCTGTGACTCTGACCATTAATATTTATATCTTTTTGTCAATATTTTGAAATTAAATTAATTTCCTATTTATTTTATTTTTTATTTTTTTATTATTCATTTATTTTATTTTGATTTTTATTTTTTATTTTTTATTCCCCAAGGGTTTCCTTTCTTTTCAATAGACCCCTTTCCACATCATCACTTCTCAATCAACTCCGTTATTCTTTTTTTCTTTGTCTTCAACTTATCTGCTCATCTCTCATCTGAAGATCATCTTAGTCTAGGAGTCTCACTTTGTGGTATTGTTTATTTTTTTTCTTTTTCTTTTATCACTCACATTTTATTTTTACTCATCACTCTATTTTATTTTTTCCTAGGTTCTCTGTATCTTTTATTTATCAAATTCTTGTCATTGTTACAGAGCTTTTATCTCAACATTCTGTCCTTTAGGTATTTTATTATTTTTGTTATCATTATTTTTCTTTTATTTTTTCTTATTATTTTGTGCTGAAATTCATCCTTTAGTATTTTACCAAAACAAAAATCTATTAGATTTACAGTCTCGAGGAAGAGACTCGCAGTTGTTGGTATATTGAATCGGGAATTGTAAAACATATCATCCCTGGACTAGTCGCTAGCGAACGCGTCTTGCGGAAACTTTACCTCGATTCTTGTTAATCCTTACATCGACATTGATTCAATTCCTCCTAGCTCAACAATTTTCCGAGCCAATTTTTTTTTAAGCTAAAGGACAGAACGTTGTTCAATCACAGCTCTGTCTACATCAAACTCTCAACATGTCATCTGAAGATAACTTGTCATCTATCACAAAAACTATCCCTCTACTAGATTCTTCAAATTTTAATGAATGGATAGTTAGAATTCAAATTTTTTTAAAACATAAAAACTTACTCAAATATTGTCTTGAAGAAGTAAACTCAACACTATCTGGTGCTGCTGAGGCTAATGTGATTGCAAAAAGAACTGAAACCGCCTTAATTCTCATCTCAAGGATTAGCTCTGAAGCCTTTGATGCTGTTATAGATATAGACAATGCAGAAGACCCCTATCATATTTGGAAAAACATACTGAATAGATATGCTTCACAATCATTCAACAATAAAGCTAGAATCTGGTTGAAGTTCATGAGAATGGAGTGGAATGGTGACTTAAAGTGTTTTATTCAAGACTGTAGAAAAATGTTAAATGAGGTGGCCATGGTTAAACTAGGAGTACCTGCTAATGTATTATGTTATTCCATCTTGGCTAAAGAAATGAGGTGGCCATGGTTAAACTAGGAGTACCTGCTAATGTATTATGTTATTCCATCTTGGCTAAATTACCTAAGAATATGTGGACCATTGTAGACACCATGGTATTAAATGAATCACTTGTATCTGTCCCTGAAGCCACTTTGTCAAAATTGCAAGAATTTGTCTATGCAGAAGAATCTAGAAAACCTGAAGTCAAAACTGAGAACAATAGAACCAAAGAAGAATCTGCCTCTGCTCTTTATCAACAAACTAATACTAGAAGATTTAACAGAGTAAGAAATACTAATTACTGTAGTCAAGGCAAACACAATCCTTTATCTGCTCATACAATAGACAAATGCTGGACTCTTCATCCTGAATTCAGCCCATCTTCTAAGCCAACTCAATCACACTCAACTGAAGCTGAATCTCAACCCAATTTTCTCACTGCTTCTGTTGTCAATCCTACGTGTTTTCTTGCTCAATCTGATACTAAACCAATTGTTCTTGACTCTGGGGCAACTCATCATATTCTTAATAAGAAAGAATTCTTTCAAGAGATGTCTCCTGTTCAACTCAAAGTATCTACTGGTAATGACAAAAACAACTTAGATGCTCAAGCTATTGGAACTGCTGTTTTCATTAACAATCAAGGAAACAAAATCACTTTAGAAGATGCTTTGTATGTTCCACACATGAACAGAAACTTGATTTCTCTAGTTAGACTTTTCAAAAATTCTTTGTTACTTAAAAAGACTGAAAACAATATTGTCAAGCTTAGCATAGATGATAAATTTTCTCTTCAAGCTCACTCTAGAAACAATTTGTTAGAACTTACTGATTTATCTCAAACTGCAATGAAATTCTCTAATTCTTCCTATTTGTCTGAAACTTCTGATGAGCACTGGCATGAAAGATTAGGGCATCCTCATGATTCATACTTGAGAAGAATTTTTCCTGAAATCAAAATCAAAGATTGTGAAATATGTACTATCAGTAAAATGAAGCATGCGCCTTTCAAAAGTCACTTCAAATCAGTTTCATCAGTTCTTGAGGCTGTTCATATGGATGTTGTTGGTCCTTTTTCTACGCTTTAGAAACAATTTGTTAGAACTTACTGATTTATCTCAAACTGCAATGAAATTCTCTAATTCTTCCTATTTGTCTGAAACTTCTGATGAGCACTGGCATGAAAGATTAGGGCATCCTCATGATTCATACTTGAGAAGAATTTTTCCTGAAATCAAAATCAAAGATTGTGAAATATGTACTATCAGTAAAATGAAGCATGCGCCTTTCAAAAGTCACTTCAAATCAGTTTCATCAGTTCTTGAAGCTGTTCATATGGATGCTGTTGGTCCTTTTTCTACGCTTTCTATGTCAGGATCATCATATTTCCTAACCATTATAGATCAGTTATCTGGATA
>JNCO01010252.1:0-10215 GCA_000785685.1 Uromyces viciae-fabae
GATTATTCCAACTTGGTGAAGCTTCGATACTGAGTTTTTGATTTTAGTGATGAATGAATCGACGTTGCTGGGATCGAAAATGAGTCTAAGCAGCTCCTTGAAAACTCTGGCACGGTTAGAGGCCCGAGACAATGCAAAATGCTTGATTAAGGATTTCCAAATCAACTTAGCTGAATGAGAGTTTTCGTGTGAGATAAAATTTGCATGTATCGAGTCATCTAACTTAGCAGTGATAATTGATCTGAGGTGTATGTCTTCGAGATCAGTTAATTCTTCTTCGTCATTAAATAGTTTTTGTTTTAAGTTTTGAAGATCGAGCATGTTCTCGATTCTTCCTTGCCACATGGTGAAATTATCACCAGTCAAGAGTGGTATAGCCTCGATGGTTGATTTAAGGTAGACTGTGTTTATTCGTTTGTCTGCCATCGTAGATTTATTTGGAAGGTGTTTTGACTTTCTTCGACGGTTTTTAATTCGCTTTTCGACTGTTAATCGTATTGAAATGAATAATTGAGATTGCTAAAACCAGAAATCCAAAACTGAAGAACACAAGAAGCATGAGAAGAAATGCATGAAGGAAATGAAGAAGCAATAAAAGATGACAACAAAACATTAGAAGATAAAGTCGTACCACAAGGAAGCAAGAGTATTCTTGAGTTTTGATGACGAAAGAAGAAGTAGATAGAGCGGATTTTTATCCTTTTTTAATGAATTAGTCAGAACAAACAAGCAAGAAAGAAATGAATAAAAAAGAAGAAGAAAACAACGGGTGAGAATTTAGAACAGTTTTCAAGAAGGATTTATAATAAAAGAAGAAAAAAGAAGAGGATTCATACTATTATCCGATAAGTTGAATTATTTGATGAAGCCTTCAGATCTAATTTGATTTGCTTAGTTATTAAGCTGAAACAAGTTTTTTAAGGTTAATGAAGAGTAAATTTGTGAAAAGAACTGAAGCGGTTCTTTTCTCACCAAAGCACAGGATTGAAGCAGCGTGGGAAATCTTGATGTTGAAGCGTTTAGTTTTTCTTCAGACAAGATTTCCTGAGGATCATTGATTCAATGGAGAGATTCTTTTATCTCGGTACAAGTGATGATAGTGACAAACAAGGTTCATAAACTAGGTTTGACTAGATGGGTTTAACTAAATTAACGCCAGGGGTTTCCGCTGAAGAACAGATAATAGAAGATTTCACACAGCTTGCCGCGTATTTCAACAGTTTGTCTACCAACGAGTTAACTGAAGGGATTGAAGAATCATCCCGCGGATAAGATAGATCATTGATAGGTCTTGTTGTTCCGTCACCATTCACAACAGCCCCTAAAGGGCTAGACCTAAAGAAACCAAAAATGGATTCCACTTCTTCATGCCTGAAAGGACCAAACATACGACCTAAGTTTAATTCTTTCTGGAAAGACTCTTGAATTTTATCCTTTGCTTCAAACAATTATAGATGATTGTCCGGTGTGAACCACCTCATACCCTTTCTGGTGTGCTTGGGAATTCCTTGGAAGAAACCATGAGTAAACCCATCTATCACATCTTGATATTCACTGAGCAAACCATAATTTTCCAAAGCTTCTTGCCAAGCCGAAATATTCATTTCACATTTCACACCTGTTTCCCAATTAGGAAATAAGTCACGCAGTCGATGTGCAGGTAATACCTCACTTTGCATAAATGAAAACACAGTTCTAGAAGAAGAAATTAAATGACAAGCCAATGTCATTATCATCTCAAGTTACTAATTTTGTTTTTTTTCTTTTTTAAGAGAAAACATCGCATAGAATAGTTCATTGAAACGTTATGAGTAAATTTAACAAGCTGAGACTGTGATTCCTAAGGAAATCCACAAAAAAAAGGAATCAAAGATATCCCAAACCTATGGAATCTTTTCCTTAGATGCACCTTGTGCTCTATTATCAGAATAGCCTCTATCGAAACCAGGCCTCTTTTTCTCATTATGGTATGGATCCCATTTGTTTCCTTTATATTGTGATTGTTTTTGGTTTCTGGAAAAATTCGGACCTCCCAAAGATTTGAAATTTCCAGTTACATTTGTAGGTATGCCTGATAAATTTTTATTAGAAGATTTTGGTTGTCCCATCGTTGGATACCAAGTTTCCCTTTCACCACCAATCCTATAAGGATTATCTTTAAAATGTTCTTCATTAAAGAATTTTACATCCCCTTTGGCTTCCGATCTCAAGGTTGGAAAACCGACTGATATATCTACTAGTTCTTCTACACCATCTTTGATAATATGATGACTAAAAACATGATGTCTAACAGACATATCATAACGAAACGCAGTCATGAAATTAACCGTTGACTTAATTTTTGATACATATCTTTGGTGTTTTTCCATCAACCCTACATATTCGTTGAATTTGTAAACATCTCTTAACATTTCCAAAAAGGTGTCATAATTATAGAACCAGTCAGAAATTGACTGTGTCCATTCCAAGGGTGGGTGCAAACCATTATATAATTTGGACAAAATTAAATCTTCAGATTTTTGCTTATTAGAAGTTCCAAATGCATGAGCTTGAGATTGCCATTGCCTATTGAAAATAGTTAAAGGAATGGGCCACTTCAATTCTTTAGCATTAGCTTCAAAATACGGTGGAAAACCTAAATAACTATGACTGTTTGTTTTCCCAATTGTACAAGATATTTTTCCTTCGGAAATACGTTTAACCGGTCGCTCCACTACCAAATTGCCTGAGTTTGATCTAAGAAAATTTACACAACTAAAGTAGTTTTTATTTCAGCTTAAAAAAAAAAACATTATAAAAATAATACAACAAGATAAAATATTTTATAAAGAAATAAATGATAAAAAGAAAATGCTTAATTACCTAAAGGCAAGACTGGTAATATTTAATAATAAAGATGAAGAATTTAATTTAGTTTTAATAATAATATTTTAATAATAGTTAATAATAAAAGAAGATGATAAAATATGTTTTAAATATAATTTTAATAATATTTAATAGTTAATTAATAATAGATTCAATATTGTATGTATATTTTTAATATAATTATTTATTTTAATAATTGATAATAAAAATTGTTTCTTTAAAATTGAAAAATAAAAATTGAGAAAAATGAAAATTTTAAGAAAAAAAAAATTGATTCTTGAAATCCTTGATGGTTTTCAAAATCCAAAGAAAATCTTTTTTAAGAGATTGAAATCTTTTCTTATTTCTTTTTTGATTCGCTGTCGTTCCTGCATGTTTTGAATCAATGTGAAAAGAAAAAAAAGAACAGCAAGTCGTCAGCGATTCAATCAAGTTATAATTTAAATGTTAATCACTTTGATTTAAATCAAAGTGATTTAATATTTTTAATCTTAAATATAAAAATAATCATTCTTCTAAATCACATGACAACTTTAATTGTTAATCATGATCTTTATTTTATTTTTATTATTTTATTATTTTAAATATTTAATTAATGGTATTTTCTCATTAATTATTTAATAAAAACTCACTTATAATTTTTATCCTCATTCTGTAATTTATTGATTAATTTTAATAATCTTTTTATTATCTTTGAATGGTAAAAATAAAAATTTAATTAATAACAATTTCTTTTATTTTTAATAAATCTTTTGAGTTTTAATTTTCAAAAAGATTAAAATAATTTTGACTCACTATTATAAGTGATGTCTTTTAATAATCTTTTATTATTTTGACATGATCTTTTGAGTGGAATCGTTGCAGGATTAAGGTGAGTATTATCCTCTTGTTTATTATAAACATCTAACAATAATTCAGATAGATCGTTATCCCCTTCTTTTTGCGCTTGCATTGCTCTATTCCATAAAGTGGACCTCTTCGATATCATAGCGGTTTCTGATAAAGGTAGAGCAAGATTAACAGGTTGATCAGAAACTTCTTGATCCTCTTTAATGATATCTAAATTATCAACATCATGTATCATAACCGAGTCTCCGGTTGCAGTTGCATTCACTTCATCCACAACGGGTGAATTCACAGTTAATTTGTTCCTTACCTGCTCCATCTCTCTAGATGTCTTAGCAGTTTTCATAGTGATGCGACCTAGACCAATTTTTTTTTTTTTTTTATTTAGTTAAGTAAAATTAAACAAACCAAATTAATGATATGTAATTGATACCCTCCAACAAATAACAATTTTGGCCGGCTTAGCAATAAAAAGTAAAAGTGATACCCACTTTTCTTTAGTTGAAAACCTTCTGCCCTTTCCCTGGTGCAGTTAATAAATTCGCTATGGATAATTCCTCTTGTGATTGTATCCCAGCCGAAGCAGAACCTTCAGCAATCATTGGTACGTTGGTAGATTCCATTAAATATGAGTAAATAAAATAGCTAAATAAATATTTTTGATAGATTCGAGAAATATTCTTGATAATTTTTGAAAACACTAGCAAAATTTTTGTATGAAGTAAAGAAATTTAGCTACTCTACTATACACGCTCCTGGGTTTCTGAGATGAGAGGAACTGGAAACGATGAGCTGAGGAAATCTCTCTCTCCCTCCGCACCTTCTCTATCAAGGAAGTGAACCCCCCTGGACCTACCATCGAATCCTAGATGGTGCCCTTCTGGCCTGATCGAATACCCCTGATCACGCCAGGACCCTAGTCAACCGGGCTGATGTGCGAGCGCTCATGGTTCCGTCCTGCTAATGATAGAGCAAGGTGTGTTCGGGCCCGATAGATTCCTAT
Organism: Uromyces viciae-fabae; assembly: GCA_000785685.1. Classification (NCBI taxonomy): domain Eukaryota; kingdom Fungi; phylum Basidiomycota; class Pucciniomycetes; order Pucciniales; family Pucciniaceae; genus Uromyces; species Uromyces viciae-fabae. Next base: position 4,715 of record JNCO01010252.1, read on the forward strand.
CCAAACCTCTCAGGCAGAGATTCACTGAGAAAATCTGTCCGCCTGCTTCTGGCGGTTCTAGTGTTCAAACTTGCGCGCCACTTTTCTCAGTGGGTCCATTCCAATACCTGCCTCAAAGAGCCAGGTTTCGATGGATCCATCTGAAAAATTTAGGAAAGCTAAAGCAAGATCTAAATTTCAGTTTTTACAATCTTTGTAAAGTGATAACATGGATGAACAATATTCTAGGAGTACAAGCTCCGCGTACCTAAAGCAAGGCGGTATGTTGCCGTAAGAAAAAGAAAAGGAAAAGGTGTGTCGGAAAGACAAATAAGAAGAATAAAAAGAAACAACCGAATTGGAGTTTTTAGAGTATTTTAATGATGATGTAGAAAAGATGATGAAGACGATGAAAAGCAGTTTATGATGATGAATTGAAACAGTTTCTGAGATGCTGTGTTTAGTTCGAGTCTGCTGAAGAGGAGGTCAATGTTAATTTGCTGCTACTCTCACCCAGTTTCTGTGACTCTTATAGTTTTCTGTTTCATGTTTAGTTGAGGTAAAGACTTCTCAAGCTTACGTATGAAAGATGACTGCCATGGCAGTCCCAAGGCTTGTTGTGACCCGTTAATCATCTTGAGCTGGTTCAGCCAAGCTCAGGGTTTGGTCTGATGTATCATCAGCCATTGCTGAATCCCTGTTGTCATCGTTAACTGGGAATGGTAGGCAGGTAAGCCCAATTTTTCACTTTGTCTCTTATTGCATCCTGAAGTCAGGGTAGAAGACATAAGGTAGCTGTGCTTACAGGCATGAAGGTCGTCTTCTACAATTTTGTCCAAAGTTTGACACCATCACCTGCTGTACATTTGCTTATAACATAATTCTTATATTATGTTATGAGTGTGACTGTAGATGGTATAGGTTTCATCTGAGTCTGGATTGACCAACTCAGATGATTCCTCTTAGTCATTGAAGCCGCTTCAAAAACAATGCACAACCAAATCAGACAAGAAAAATAAAATCCTGATCCTTTTTGACAAAGGCCATCTTGAAGATGTCAAGACTTGCGGTTGACATGAAGGTTCTTAGTGTTTGCCAGACACTGAGAACAGCACCTGTATTTATGACCCCCAAGCAGTTTATCATTAGCTTCCTCAAGTCGGCCGACTCGGAAGTCGCTTTTTTACGTCAATATTGGAGCAACTCAGGTATTGATTCAACCTTTGAGCTTCTTACAACTCTACGTTCAATTTGCAAAGGTTTTGCTTTTTGACCATAGGTGTCAAAAGAAACCTTGCAGATGTGCTCCTTTAGTTTAGGTTGGTTTTCTCAAAGTGGTTTTCTCAAAGGTTTTTGGTAAATATTGACACCTGTTGGTGTCCAGACTCTTCTTTGCGCTAGTGTTGGATTGGTACAATTTGGAGTCAGCATTTGAGATATTTTTGTTGGATGGGTTGTTGCTGGTGTTTTCAACACAGACTAAATAAAAGAGCCGGAACAGCCTCTGGCTCTTTGCTTAAGTCAATAGGCGGAACACCAGGGAGACTGTAAGGATTGGAATACACATTCTTACAGTTTTCGGGGAATATTTCAAAAATGGTCTTCAAGGTCGAAGACCTTTAGGATGATGGATCAAAATTCACCTTAAAAATATATATAAAAAACAACCAGGTGGAGAAGATCAAAGGCTTTTGGGGCCAGGTGATCTTTCTCTCCTGGCACACCTATTAACCTGCAAGAAAAGATCTTCCCAAAAAAAACCATTTTATGGCTCTTTTTCCAGAACCTCTCAGGCAAAAAAATGGGGATAATGTGCAAGCCCCTCTTTTGAGGAGAGCTTGCAAGGCACCCTGGTCCCCCTCTGAAACAAGGGGCTTGTGTTAAGCTAGTTTTGTGGAGGATGATGCAGCAATTCATAAGCTGGATGACATTGTCCTTCTGCCATAACCTGCTGTTGAAATCTGGTCTCATCTTAGTGACAGTAACGTGTTCAAGGCTATTCTCTTCAAGTAGTCTACGGTCTCAATCATTATACAAGTTAACTTTAAGATAAATTAGTTATTTATATTTTAGTTAAATCTACTCTCTAAGATAGTTTCTTCGAGTTAAAATGTTACTTCTAGTTGAAGTAAATTAAATTCAAGTCAAATCATGTGAGTTACATGAATAAGTTCAGTCAAGTTAAAAAGGTAGTTCCTTTTATCAGTCTAGTTGTTCTTCTAATTGAAGAAAGTTAAGTTAAAAAAAAAAGTCAAGTTGTTGTTTATTAATTTATGCATTATGAATTAATTCACCCACAAGTGTTGGGGTGCAAGTTGTACTATAAATCTAGTCTTTTGCACGTTGAAATTAAAAGAATTGATTCCAAATCATTCTTCATCTCTTTTTATTTCTGAGTCAATCCAAGTGACTCCGTCACTTGTCCTTCCTTAAAAAAAAACCTGTCTTCTTATTCATTAAACTCAGCCAGTTGAGCATTCAGCTGTTCCCGTCTCTTTTTCTCTCTCTAAATTATTATTTCTCGAGTCAAAAATTCAACACCTGCAACCCACCATCAGAATGTGCCATCTTTCCTGAAGCATGCCAAAGGTTTTCTCAATGTCTTTATGTTGGAATTTGGTCATGACCACTCAACTTAATCCAATTATGCCAAGATTTTTTAAGTAAAAATTTCCTTCTTTTAGTTTCAAGTTAAATAGTTGAATAAAAATAATAAAGAATTAGAATAAAGATAAAATATTTAAAAATAGATAAGAACTGCAGTAGTATGTGTCTTGTAGTCATCAAACCCTGATCATCAGTAGTCAGTATTATTCTTGAGAAATATTTTTTATATTTTTATTCTGTTTTTATTGTTCGGGAACTAAATAATTAGAACTAAAGATCCTAATTATATTGTGAATATAAAATAATAAAGTAGTAAGACTAAATCAGTAGTTGTTTAAATTATCTCTTGCTTTATTTTATTTCTCTTAGTTTTTCATTTTTTCATTACGTCTAGGGTTCAGAACCAAATTAAACCCCTGGCATGTTGTTCAGGGGGCTGATCTTGTTTTTGTTTTGTTATAATCTCTGCAGTTGGATTAGAAATAAAACCATGGGTTCTTTTCACTCTTTTATCTGTGAACCTTTCCTAGAGCTCCTTCCTGAATGACTCTAGTCCTTAATCTCATAAAAATTCATTATTAAATCAAATAAAAAATTATTAAATAAATTTTAAATCATTAATAAAAATTCATCTAAATTATAGGTCATAATTTCAACACTTTACAAGAAGATTCTTGAAGCTTTGCAAAGTGTCTTGATGCGCCGTCTTGAGGGTTTCTGATAGAAGTGACAAGATTACACCATGGGGGATACATGCTGTCAGCAAGGTAGTATCCGCAGGAGTATTTGTGCCCATTGATAATATTATTTATAGTATCTTCCACTCCAGAAAGTAATTGGTCAAAAATTTGGCTTCGGTGTAAAATGTTAATGTTGTTGAGAGTGCCAGGGCTGCCAAAGAAGGCATGCCAAATTCTAAGATTCTTGATTGCGACCACTTCCAGTACTATTTTAGGTCATTTCTCCTTGCCTTTTTATTGACCTGCCCAGCCAGTAGGGCAGTTCTTCCAGGCCCAATGCATCTCCTTGCCTTTTTATTGACCTGCCCAACCAGTAGGGCAGTTCTTCCAGGCCCAATGCATCCCATTGATTCTGCCAATGCAACCTGGAAAACCACGCTCCTCATACTTGTGCAAGATCAATTTGAGTCCTTCACGGTTGGGTGATTGGAGGTATTCAGAGCCAAATATTTCAAAAATGTCATTCATAACCATCTTGAGGGTTTGCAATGTGGTGGTTTCACTTATGCAAACCTACTTGCCGGCACAATCCGCGCTAGTTCCAGAAGCAAGTTGTTGCATGGCAGCGGTCAATTTTTTCTGGGGAGAGAGACCAATCTGGCCGCAACAGTCCTAAAAAAAAAGGACCGGAAAACGGATCAGCAATCAGAAAAAAAACAACAATTAAGTTGAAAAGCAAAACAAACCACTTTGAGTAACCAGAATCAATGATGTTCTTGAAGCTTGTGGCATATATGAGCAAGCAAGCTCTTGCTCATACGGAACCTCCTCTCAAAACTCTTTTTATTGTATGTACATGCATCAAAAAAATAGTTACTCATGAGTCGCTGGTGACCTTCAATGCAATTGTGATTTATTATTGCCTTGCGTGGGGGGGGGGGGGTCTTCTTCTTCAAAGTCCAAGAGGTAGTTGGAAATTTGCAACATGGTGGAAATGATTTGCTTGATTGTTCCTCTTATTTTTCTTTTTCTTCTGATTTTTTTTTTTTAAAATTTATTGATTTGATATTGAGAAACTATGGAGAGACACGAGGAATGCTTGCTCCTTGATAAGGTTTTGAGAATTGCTATCTAGAGCTATCTAGGGCTTTTAGAAAGTCTGGGGGCGGTTGTGGGTACCCATTTAGCTATCTAGGCGCGGGCGACTCTTTTCTTAGCTAAATATTTAGTTGGACGGGGGTGGATGCTCTTAGCATATAGGGTTTAGGATATTGCATTATTCAATATGCTTAAAGCCGCACTTATACCTGGGGTGACAGAGAAAATATTTTTCCTCATTATTTCTGAGGAATCTATACTCACCCTTGGTAAACTCGGCTGTGACCCCAGGTAAGCAACTTTTATTCATTTCATTGCTATTTATATTTTATATATAGTTTTATTATTTCATATTGTTTTATATCACTTCATTTCTTTCATGTTTATCTTTTATACTTTATTTTGTATTTTCTATTTTCTGATTATTTCTGAGTAATCTATACTTACCCTTGGTAAACTTAGCTGTCACCCCAGTCCGTGAATTACATCCTGCCTTGTCAAGCTTTGAGTGGATTCAAATCATGCTTTTATTTTTTAGGATCATTTGTGATATGCATAGTATCAGATATAATAAGGGGTTTCAAAGTTGGCAGATTGCGCGCCCAAGGTGAGATGGCAAGTGAAATTTTGCAGAGAGGCTTGATTGCCCTCCCGCAAGCTGCTCCGGCCGAAAAATTGGGGCATATTGCCTTTTCACGCAAGCCAAGTCATCCTCAACTTTCTCAAAATCACAATCAACTACTCACAAAAATGGCATCCCCACCCTCCACCACCACCCCGGCCCCCAAATCAAAGGAAGCAAACAAAAAGAAAGCCGTTCCCTGGGACTGTGATGGAGTCAATGGCAAAAGTAGCAGCATGGATATTGTTTTGGAAAGGCTCACAACCAAATCAAACTATCAATAATGGAGGCAATGGTGCAACAGCTAAGCTACACTTAGCTTTTAGCGCCCAGCTAATTAGCGGTTTCCCGCTACCGCTAAATTTGTTTGGCTGTAGCTGTTTTTTGGACCAGCTAAAGCTAACCCCTGGGGGAAATTTTTTTTCTACGCTAAAAGTAGTGGAATTTTAGCTTCAGGGCGCTAAAAGTCCGCTACTTTTAGCTAGCTAAAAGCTAATTTAGCCGATAATTAGCGG
>JNCO01010255.1:0-10207 GCA_000785685.1 Uromyces viciae-fabae
CAAACTCCTCTATCGTAGCAAGTTCTTTTTCTATGGCGTTGTTCCATTCTTGAGTATCTGATCTTCGTTGTGAGTCGTAATAGCTCCTTGGTGCTATCTCATTGAAAGCGGAATATTTCGTAGGTCTTACCCCAGTAACTTGTTCTCTGAGTGCTCTAGATTCTGGTTCAGGAGCCTCAGGGATTGGCGAGGGAGCAAGAGAGTCTTGAAAAACGTCATCATCTTAATTGTCTTCTTCAGAATGCTCCGATTCACTTTCTTCTTTGATTTTGAACCTGGTGGAGTCGGCATCAGAGTTGATTGAGATGATGTCGAGATCTATTGTCTCGATGGTCTTTTTTTCTTGAGATGTTGGGACAAGTTTATCCGATTCGAATTTGACTTCCTCGGGAAATAGGTCCTTCAGCCGTTTTGTTTCAACATCTGTCTTGGCAAACATGACATTTTTGCTTGAAATGACTTGACCTGAAGGAGTTAAGATTCGGTAAGACAAGGAAATAGGATTGTATCCTATGAGAATGCCTTCTGAGCCTTTTACGTCGAATTTAGACCGTTTTCGAGGATTTTCATCGAGCCATGATAGGGTTGAGCCAATTGGATGAAGATAACTAGTAGGTATTTTCTTGCCATGAAAATTTTCATAAGGCAAATTCTCTCCTTTATTTCGCGGAATTTGATTTAGAGAAAAAGCGCACGCTTGAATTACCTCGTGCCATAGGTTTTTAGGTACTTTTGTTTGACTAAATATTGACCTTGCTGACTCGCACAGGGTTCTATTAGCACGTTCCGCCCGCCCATTATGTTGTGGATGGTACGGTTTGGAGATTACTTGCTGGATGTTTTTCCCAGAGAATTATTCTGCCAATACGTTGTTTTTGAATTCCCCGCCACCATCTGAGCAGACCTCTATGGGGTAGTACCCTCTTTTTTGATATTCTTGCTTGATGATAAACTGAATGTGTTCTGAGGCTTCGTCTTTAGTTTTTAGCGGAAAGGCGCCGATTAAGCCTGTGAAATTGTCGACTAACGTTAACGAAAATCGATGGCCGCTTTTGGAAGTGGGATATAACGGACCTATGAGGTCCAAATGAATTCGATCCATAGGTCGCGTTGCAGGAGTTGAGGTAGCTTTGAAGGAATTGTGCGTTATCTTACTCAGATTGCAATCCTTACAGGTGAATTGCTTGAGTAAGTTTTTATATGCTTGTACATCCCCGAGTTTTTTAAGCATTCTATCAATTCCAGCATGTCCGAGGGATTGATGAATGTGGTGGAGATCTTTTAACGTAACATTTTTAGCTTTGTTCATGAAAGCAGAGTCCGATTTCAAGGTGGTGTTGACTACCAGCAAATTATTGATAATCGACCCGCATAAAATTGTTGATGAGCCAAGTTTCAATTGAAAAGTCGTGAGTCCATTTTCAGAAATCGAGGTGATTAGATTCATCCCTTTGTTGAGTAGGGCCCCTAGAGATATAAGATTAATATTTGCTTCTGGCTCAAAATCAGAGTCTTTTAAGGTAAGAAAGCTGGATTTTAACGATAGGTGAGCCTCTCCATGACCTTCAATTTTTAGACTTGCTCCTGGCTTGCCCGTATTAATGACTCCTTTTTCATTTAGATTTAGAGGATGAAAAAGATCAGCGGATCGGAACATGTGTATCGAACATCCGCTGTCTAAGATTATTCGATTGTTTGTGGTATTGAAACATTCAGATTTGAAAAAAAAACTAAAGTAATGTGACTCCTTTTGTTTTTGCTTAGGTTCAGGACAAAGTTCAGGGTGCTCAGCCCAACACTTGTCTTTGGTATGACGTTTTGCTGCTGGATTATGTGTCCCGTTGGTGCAGCGCGTTCTTTCTTGATACAAAGTCGTTGCAACCGGTGCATCTTCAGTTGCTGTGGTATTAGACATCGCTTTGACTTTGTTTTTGTGCTGAATAAGATGCGTCATGACCATTTGAACATTTAGGGCTTGGCCGTTGTGAAGAATTTGAGTCTTCATCGTGGTCAAGGAATTCGGAAATTTGAAGAGCACCAGGTATGCTAAGATATCTTCTGGGAGCTCGATTCCTACCTCAATTAACCTAGTCTGATAAACCTTTACTTTTGTAATTAATTGATCTACCGATTCAGGCTTGAAAGTGAGGTATAAGAAATCCAAAAATACACGAGCTCGATTTGCTGACTGTGAGGAGGCAAAGTGAGCCTTCGTAGCTTTCCAGAGTGCGACAGCATCATCTTCGTTGCTGATCGTCACAAGCAGGGAGTGCGTCTTAGCGTCAAACTTCGAGATAATATACGCAGCTATTTCATCATTTACGTCGGGATCAAGTCTACCAACGTCATCATTCATTATGGTGAGTATTCCTTGCAGTTTAAAGAGATTCTGCATTTTGGTCCTCCAGATGGAGTAATTATCGTCATTCAAGAGAGGGGTGCCCTCTACAATTGCTTTAAGTGTGATCGAGAGAAACCATGAATCGCCTCCTGGTCCTGGCGTAAGTGAGGAAGAAGCGGCCGCCGGCGTCGTCATTGTTCGAGTCGGTTGGCTTTCGGCTTTTAACCGTGAAGAAATAAAATTATTGGTGACCTAAGACCAGATTGTTTATTTCATAAGAAAAAAGAAAACACTTTAAGAAACTAGAAATATAAACAAAGAGTTTTTAGAATAAAATGTTTAATAAGAAATTACCAACAGGCTATGTTTATTTCTTTCTCTTTTAAATGAATTAGGAGGACATTAGAGGAAAGAGATGAAATATGAAGAAACTAAAGAAAAGTTGTATTAGAGTTTTCATTTTCTAACTTGATTTTAATTCTTAACATAAACATGATTTTCTTACTTAGACTGAATGATGATATTTGTCTTGAGGAAGATGAGAATGTTTTGATCTGGAAATTAATTTATTGTTCTGATTTTTAATAAAGTTTTTTATTATTAGCTCTCAGGTTGAAAGAAGTGTTGAATCAAATAAACTGATATACCGGTAGTTGAGCTTTTGAATAGTCTTGATGCACTTATTGATGTTGAGTTGTGTTGAAAGACATTTGATTCTCGAAAAATAATGATAATTTTTAATAGAAATAAATAAAACAAATAAAACAAATAAAATAGAGTATTCACACTCCATTCAGATTACTGTAACTTCAACAATTTCTTTATCTATTTTTACCTTGTTTTTTTTCCCTTTTTTTTTAGCCACCACACGGCAATCCCAATTGCTGTGTGGTGGCTAAAACCTTAATTATTTAAGGTTTCAGCCATTACACGGCAATTGCCGTGTAAAAAAAGACATCTCCACGGCATTCGCCGTGTAATGGCTAAAATATATGGCAATTGCCGCTTAATGGAAAATTTTAGGCCAAAACACGGCAATTCCTGTAAAATTTTGGCAACTAAAGATAATTTTATTTCAGTTTTTAATCTTAAAAAAAAATTATTTACAATTTTAATTTATTCTTTTTATAATAATAAAATAAGATCAAAATAATTAACACTTTTCTTTACCTAAAGGCAATTATTCGAAGGACTGTTCTATATAATTTATTTATTTTTTAATCTTATTTTATTCTAAATAATAATTTTTATTAATACTAATTTATATATTTTATTTATAATAATTTTATAATTTTTAATTATTTTATTTTGATAAGAATTGATAATAATAATTTGACAATTTTAATTTGAATATTTCAATTGAATAATTTTAAATGATATTTTGAAATATTTTTAATTATTTTTAATTTTAAATAATGATTAAATTTTTTTATTTAATAATTTCTATTTTTATTTTTAATCTTGTTCTTTAATGAAAATTGTTTTATTCTAATTTTCTGCTAATATTTTTAATTATCAATTGTGTTGATTGTTCTCTTGCTTGATCTGCTAAAATCAAAAATTAAGAAAACAATTTGATGACGTCAGTTTCGTCGTACCACTCTAAAACGGATTTTTAAGTTATTCAACTTGTTTATTTTTTTATTTCACTTTTATAAAAATATTTATTTCACATTTTGATTTTTCAATCAAAATTTTAATTATTTTAAATATATAAAATTTTATTTTATATATTTTATTTTTAATTTTAAATTATTCTTAATAATAATTTTTAAATAAAAATTATTCTTTTTTAATCACCTTGTTTAGTTTTATTAAGTCTTTTATTGACAAAACAATTTTAACTAAAAATTTATCTAGGATTGTAATTTGTCAGTTTCTTTGAGTGAAATTATTTTATTATTGTCAGTTTTATTAACTGAAATTAATTTTCTTTTTTATAAAATAAAACTATAAAAATTAAAACATAATAAAAATTAATTAATTAATTAATTTTTCTTTTTTAATTTTAATTTATTTTATTTTTAGAAAACACTCACAACTGTGTTGTTGTTTATTTTGTTTTCTTTTTCTTTTCAAATTATTATTATTAATTTTGACAATTCCATGGGAATCACCGTGTTTTGGCAAAAAAACTGCCATGAATTTACCGGGGGCCTGCCAAATATATGATTGCCAGGATCTCATATGCGATTTATCTTCTTGGTTCTTGCCATCCTGCATTTTGAAGAGGTGGACTCAATTGTTGATTAGGTAACAGGGATTCCATCTTTCCCCACCCTTTGTAATATCGTCCACCTGGACCACCCATCAAATTATGGTGAATACTCTCCTAGACAATGGAGCTCAGGTTTTCAACATTTTGGCAAACTTTTAGGCAACAGTTACCTCAAAAAATGTCTTCCGCCATGCACTTTTGATGAATACAATTCAGCTCAGTTATATGACATGCATGATGAGGATTTCAAGCAAGCCTTCCACACCAAAAAATTGGTGTTTTTTTGGCTTCTCCATCAGATGTTCAAAGACCTGGTGCTTTACAGTAAAAGTCCACGGCCCCAATTCCCAATTCTCCACCAGCTAGCACTTGCTCTGGAATTTCTAGGATCAAATGGCAATGGAGTTTTGGTAGGAATTTTCTCTTCCAACCTGAGTGTGGGTTGTGACACGGTCATCAAAGCAATCAACACTCTCATGCCTCAATATGTTGTTTGGCCAAATCAACAACAGCGGCAAGAAATCAGTGATGTCATTACTAAGGGGGGATTCAAAGGTTGTGTGAGCTTTCTGGATGGTAGCACAATCCCTATTTTCCAATGACCTGCAGTGGATGGAGAGGTTTACTAGGACATCAATAAGCAATACTCCATCAACTTCCAGGTAATATGCAACTGTGATGAATTCATCACCACCTTCTAGACAGGATGGCCGGGGTCTTGTGGTTACAGAATGGTATTCCAACACATGGCTATCTCCCAGGCTCCTTGTACTTTTTTGATGCTGGTAAGTTCTTCATAACAATTGGGGTCTTTTTTAAAAATTAGATTAATAAAATAATTACTGATTAATTTGATAGATTAATAAAATAAGAACTGATTAGTTATTTGTACTTATTTCCTCAGGACAGTACCTTCTTGCACTGCAAGGATGATTTTATCAGATTCCCAAATCTGACATTAAATCAGACAAAAAAATGTGGCATTATATCAGGCAAAACTAGTATTGTATCTACTAGAGCTGATATTAAATCTACCAAAAGTGATTATATATCTATCATAGAGGATATTGTATCAACTCAACCTATTTAATATCAACATAACTGACTTTATATCAGATTTTTCTATCTGAAATTATGTCCATGGGCCAAACAGTTGCATCAGACATAAAAATGTGATATAAAATCACAGGTGTTGATATTAAATAGTTTGAGTAGATGAAATGTCTGCATTTTAGATTTAATATCATGTTAGGTAGATCTAATGCCATTTAAGGTGAATACAATGCCAGTTTTGTCTGACATTTTAGATTTAATATCATGTTAGGTAGATCTAATGCCATTTAAGGTGAATACAATGCCAGTTTTGTCTGATATAATATCAGATTTTTCCAACGGATGTAACATAATTTCTTTTTTTTGCACATAAAGACTTTTTATTACTTTGTTGTCTGAGACTTTTGTAGAAGAAATTTTATTTTATTTAATAAAAATTAATACTTTTTGTTAATTTTTATTCTATACTTCTTTTTTCCTTGTTTTAATAAAAAGAATAAAACATTGGTTCTGCTTAATTCTATCTACAAGCGCCAATTTTATCTTGCCTTGGCAAGGATTATTATTCTCGTGCCTTAGCAAGGATTAATTTTAATTTTATATTTATTTAATTTTATATTTATTTGATTTTATATTTATTTAATTTTATATTTATTTAATTTTATATTTATTTGATTTTTATTTATTTAAATATTTTATTAAATTAAAACATGTGGTTATTTTAACAATTATAAATGGGATCAAAGCGTTTGTCACCCTCCATAACATGCTGGCGCAATTGGGCAATGATTGGGACAAAATTGATCTCATTTCAAATGATGATTCCACTGGTGTTGTTTCTCCTTCCAGTGAATCCACTGAATCTGCAGAACAACTGTGATGGTTGGTCCAAAAGCAATTTATTGATTTCAACTATGGCATTGGCACTTTATCTATCACTATCAGATCATGACCATCTAGATATATAAATATATATATCTGTGTTTTTTTTTTTTGTTGGTTTCAAGGATGTGTTTTCTTTGCAATTGTAAACTGAAAATGATACTTGGATTTTTAAAATACAAATTTGTAAGCCCTTGTTCAAAAATAAAATCCAAGATGCCCATTTGCTACAATATGACATTCCTTCCATGACCTTGTTCCCCAATATTAAAAAAGTGAAGAAATTAAAAAAATACAAAAAAAAACTTGTGCACACACTTCTTGTAATTTGAATATCATAAAACAAACCAATTGTGGTAGATTTTTTTTCAGTCCAAAAAACCTTATAAGGAAATGCCACTTCTATCTATATACATATAACAAAAATATATCATTGGTTGTTTGGAACTTGGTGTCTTTGTTTCAAAATGAAGTAATCAGGATTATCATTTTAAAAAACTCATCAATAACTCTGAATCATTAAGAAACCCCAATAGAATAGTTGACATGCTACAGGGTTGTTTTATTATCATATAAAAATTATTAAAAATTTGTGTTTTGACCAAAAGATATAAAATAAAACACATCATTTTTTAATTTTTTTGTATCTTTGAAAATTGCAAACAAATAGAAATTTTTTATGTATCTTTGACAATGTGGATAAAATTTCAAAACAAAAAAATAATTATAAAAAGCATATGAATAAATTCTTGGATCTGTTTTGTCACTCTAACAAATTGTTGTTGTGTTGTCTCATAATTTCTGTTTTGTTTTGCTTTTGTGTTGTTTCATCAAATTTGTCTTTTTTTGTTTCTGTTTAATCAATATGTATTTTTATTTGCCTTTTTAAGTTAGAATAGCACAATTAACACAATAATATGAGATGAACCTAGATAAGATAAGACAATCTGATGTGTTGTTAGGTGTTTGAATTTGATGGTTTTGCCTCATGAATAAAAGTGATTTCTCATTTTCTTCTTCATTGGTCTTTTAAAAAAAAATTTATTTCAATTATATGAAGTGAAAAAATTAGTCTAAACTAAGAAATAATAGGTAGTCTAAGAAGAATAGTTTTTAATTAAAGCATTAGCCTTTTGAGCCAGTCTAAATAAAATAGTTAAATTATTTATCTTCTTTGTTCTCAAAATCTTTTATTCTTTTGCTCTTGATTTTTTTCTCTTTCTCTTTTATAAGAAAATTTTCTTTGAGCTTAATGACCTCACAGTCTGTTTTGTTGAAAGATAGTTGTTCAATTTTAGTTCTTTTATAGTAGTCTAAGATATGTCTATTATTCTTTCTCTCTCCTTTGTTATTTTTCTTTATTTTTTCTTATCTGCTCTGAGGCCCCCTCTGGATCTTTCTGGGAGGCTCTCTAGTTTTTGGAACCATATTGGACCCCTTGGCAAACTGCAAGGGTTTCCCTTTCTTTTTTCTTGTCTATAAAATATGTGGAGTTTCTTTGAAATTAAAATCATTGAATCTCTCTTTCATTTTCTGTGCACATCTTCTGAGTCATTCCAAGTGAGCCAAAGTTTTCCCTTCTCTTAAATCTACCCTCCTCTCTATCTTTGCTTAAATCACATAAAAACATGAAAATATATGAAGTTATTTATTTCTTCTTGTCCATAATTTCAACATTAGGTCCATATTCAATTTGTTTTGCAAGAAAATTTCAAAAGGTAAATCACAAGACAGAGAAGAGAGGATATACCTATCAAACACCATAAATTGATCACATCAATACCTCAATTTGAGATGTTGTCTTCCCCTCTGAAATCCATTCTTTCACCACTTGCAATCAAGCATTTTGTTGAGAAAGTGGCACAAGCGCACTTGAACTGTGTACACTCAAATCCATCTACATTTCATGAACATGTCATATGTACAGAAGTTCTTTCATATATTCATCATCTTAGCGGAGCAAAAGAGGTACACAAGGCCAGGCTCAAAGTTGCAACCTCAGTACCAGACTGCAATTCTGCACAAGAGGAGCTCTTTGTTTCAACTATCAACTCAGATGATGGTTCTGACATACAGCAAGCCAAAACCATCATTGATGTAAATACATTTGAGTTAAAAAGGAAGATAAACTCAATTGGTACATTTCAATTAATTAAAGGAAAGAAATGACTAACTGACATATATTTAGTGAAAGTAAAGAAGAGGAAATGAAATTATCAAATGGAAATTCCATTTAAGAAAGCAAGAAAATGATAAAAAATGTAAAGAAAAGAGGAAAAGAACCAGGAAAGCCTGCTTTCCTGGTTCTCCTGGAATGCTTTGACTGGAGAGGAGGAAAGAATGGCATTACACATACCCATAAGAACTATTCAATTATGTATAAATAGGAGATCTACTCTGTCGCTGTCTTTTCTCATTCAATTTTTACTCAATTAGAAATACAAGTGTTCTAATTTAAACATCATAAATATACTTACTCAAGTTTACCACTAACTGGCAGAATAGCTCAACAGTTAAGAATAAATTAATATTTCATATCATTCTAACACATTTTTCTTGTGCATTGGCTGCACCATTCTTTGCTTCTCCATCTCTAAATTCTCCCTTTCCAGTGCCAGTTTGTTTTTCAAATTCAGATTGATGATCAGCAAGTTTTGCATGCTTGAGTGAAATCCACATTTCTTCTTTTTACTTTTTTTGAAGATGTTCTTGTTGGTATTTTGCCTTCTCACAGTCTATCAAACCATCTTGTTTCTTTATTTCACTGTTGTATTTAACTTTTTCCCACTCAAAATATTTACAATACCTCTCTTTTTCCCATTTTATGTGACTATCCAGGTAAAAGAATGTTTTATTGGTGGAGTTATCAAAAGCACTTCCCACTGACACCTTTCCTTTATGAGGAATTTCACACCTGGGAGCTGAAGGAGTTCAATTCCCCACTGGTTGATTTGGGAAAGAACAACATGGTTGCACCTGTCCCACGGCTGCAGGTGTCTGATTGATTTGAGACACTTGAGAGGATGTGGTGCTGGAGTGCACAATAGTGCTTGCACTTGATCTAATGGTACTGGTGTTGATTGGATCCAGGCCAAGATTTGGTATGAGGTCTTCTAGGAGCTTGGATCCAGGGTCTGAAAGTTACACCATAGATAAATGGTCAGTTCCAAGTAAACATACAAAATTTAGATGAAAGGAAAGATACCATGTCCAAATCATCTAGCATGGTGGTTTTTCACCTGTTGGAGTAAATTTTTAGTTGTAATGTTAGCTGGCGGAGTAAATTTTTGGTTGTGATGTTGGTGGATTGTAGGTTGTGATGTTGATGGATGGTAGGTTGTGATGTTGGTGGATGGTAGGTTGTGATGTTGGTGGATGGTGGGTGAAGCCGATCCGGATGTTGGAGGGATATGATGGATATGATATGAGGTGGGGGGAAGGGGGTCTGGCTGAAGTCGGGAAATTTAATTAATTTTATATGGCCGAGAAGGACCGGCGAGTAGCCACATGAGGTGACTCGCAAGGACTTCTCGGCCTTCTAAAGTTAACGAGAAATTTTTCCGCGGGAAAAAAATTTAACTGTTGCGGGATACGGAAAACGCTATTGTGAACCCCCCTAATGGTTCTTCGAGTTATACAAAGGTCTTTTTTGATTTTAAAATATTGAAAACAAGTAAAGCGGGGGAATGGGATTGAGCGTAGGGTTAAGATGT
>JNCO01010256.1:0-10206 GCA_000785685.1 Uromyces viciae-fabae
CTCCATCATCCCTTCCTAAATTCTGCTATCAGGGTTAAAATCAACTTTAGCCTCTTTTAGAGTCTCACAACGTATGCTTAGGTCCCTGGGAAACTCCAAGTGGGGCCTTTGTGAAAAAGAGAGGACTCGCTTGGTGGGCTCAGTCCTCATCCCTCGGATATCATATGGGGCTTCCATGTGGGCGACTGAGGGCAATAAGACTAAAATTGACAAGATAATGGGTAAGGCTGAATATGAAGCGGCTAAATTTTTACTCGGCACTTTCAAGAATTCTCCGATGAAATGGAATAGCGATCAATTAGGAATGTTACCATTCATGACACTAGTGGCTAAGTCTTCTTTCAACTTCTTTGCTAGAAGGGCTACTGCTCAGAATCAAAATACGTTAAGCTTAGCTGAAATTTGGGATTCCATTCAGGCTCAAACGGGTGTCAGGGATTGGCAAAATCTCCCTATATGCAAAGATTGGATTAGACGGTTCCTGGAGAGCGGCTAAATTTTTACTAGGCACTTTCAAGAATTCTCCGATGAAATGGAATAGCGATCAATTAGGAATGTTACCATTCATGACACTAGTGGCTAAGTCTTCTTTCAACTTCTTTGCTAGAAGGGCTACTGCTCAGAATCAAAATACGTTAAGCTTAGCTGAAATTTGGGATTCCATTCAGGCTCAAACGGGTGTCAGGGATTGGCAAAATCTCCCTATATGCAAAGATTGGATTAGACGGTTCCTGGAGAAAAATCCTGAGATGTTGATATATAATCTGGGTTCTTGTGCTATCTCTCCCATGGTAAGTATGATACACTGGAATATGTCACTGGGGAAGGAAGAGGCGGTTAGAGAGGTACAACTCTTGTTAGATAGGTATGAAGGTTCCACAGACAATTTATTCTGTTACACTGATGGATCTTTTGAGAAAAGTAGGGGAGGAGCAGCGGCGGCAGTTTGCCCCGCTAGAGGCATTCATAATGTTGAGAATCTGGGGAACAGGGTATCAATCTCGAATCATGAATGCGAGGCTTACGGGTTCTTATTGGCACTCAACATGTTATTAGAGAATACGGGTTCATTCAAACAAGCATTTGTCCTGATAGATAACAAGGGCATAATTGCAAGGACGAGGGATTTCATGCAGTTTGCTCCAGGGCAGTATTTGTTTAGACTCATTTTACAAAAAATAAATCAATTGCCGGCTGACATTACTTTAAATTTGGTGTGGGTTCCAGGACACAAAGGAATTCTAGGCAATGAATTTGCTGACAAGCTGGCAGGTGATGCGTTTAGAATGGCCCCTTTGGCGGATTCAATTCTTTGCAGTAATAGAAATGTTTTGATGAGAGAGGTAATGCAGATAGGCGAAATGTCAAGGCAAAAGAAGAAGCAAATTTTGGATTTACATATTGGGTTCTCAGCGATAATCAATCAGCTGAGTTCGGGGCATGTTGCTCTTAATTCTTTCCTCTTCAAAATAAAAGCTGTATATGATCCTTCTTGCCCCAAATGTGGGGCAAGAGAAATGGTCGCTCATTTTCTAGATTTCTGCCCCTTCTATATAGGTCATAGACGACAATTACGAGCCGAGCTATGTCGGAAGAAAATTAGATTCTATCCGGAAAAACTACGGCTCCTGTTAAGAAGAACTGATTGTCACCAGTCACTCGCTCGATTTATAAAAAAAAACGACCCGGTTTGCGGAACGTTTACGATACCCTTGATGTTTTATTTAGTGTTTTTCCTTATTTTCTTTTTTCTCTTTTCATTTCTATTTTTGCCCGCTTGTCTTCTTTATTTTATTTTTTTAAAAAAAAAAAAAAAAAAAAAAAAAAACTTTTAAAGGAAATGTAATGCGTGGCTAGCGTGACTAGATTTATTGTTTCTCTCAATCCGTTTTCAAGGAAGATGTGGTGTCTTTTCCATCGATTTTGTATTTCTTTACCTTACTCTACATAGATATTCATAGTGTGCAATGCCATAGGCCAAATTACACTAAAAAAAAAAAAAAAAAAAGACCTCGGTAACCAGTACACATAGCCGGTGCCAATGTGTAAATGGCACCGGTTAACTTTTAGTTAACCGAGGGTCAACTTTACCGGCGGATTTAGCCGAACGAATGCTGATGCTCTTAATTTTATTTTTCTGTACTATGCAATTTCCAGACAAAACCCCTTGATAATACGAAAGAAAATGTAAGAAAATGTGTGAGTCACTATGATTTGAGAGAAAATTAAGTGCTGATTGAGTTACAAAAATCATTAACGAACTCCGCAATTGGACTCTGCATTAAGAGATTAAGAGTTGTATCCTGTGAGCGAATGAAAGCAAGGGAAAATAATTATTTTAACATTAAGTTGAACGGAGAAACTCCGAGATTTTTCGCAGATTCATGTTTTGATATCTTATAAGAATATTCTTGAAGAGCTAATTTGAAACCGCCCTTTATTCATTATCTGTTCTATAAAATAGTAAAAGTGTTGGATTTTTGCTTCAAATCAGCCGCTGCTTCGCGAAATTTCACTTTATTATCCTTGATTCTTTCGAACAGTTCAATTACTCTGGGTTCATGTGAGAAACCCAATTTTTGTCTCAATCTTAATGCTTCATCATGATATTGAAGTAGTGCATTTGCCAATTTTTTTAAGTAAACCTCAAAGGTTGTTTTATAAAACTTTGATCCAGACCATTCAGTGTGATATTTCGTTATAGATTTATAATACTGATTAGCCTGGAGAATCAAGTCGGATATTTGTGAGCTCAATCTGAGGTGGTTAAAATTGTCATCCAAATAACGCTTCCCGAATAAAATTTCGTTGGTGATGCCAGGTGATATTGCCAATTCAATAAATTGTATAAGATCACACAAATAATTCATCAGAGATATCTGATGAGCTCGAATGATCTTCTCGTCTCCATTGCCTGGATTAGCTATGAGTTGAGTTATTTTTTTCACATCCCTCATGATCATATCCGGAGTATAAATGTGCAGTGACTTTTCCAACTGAAGACTTGTTTCATCCACTTTCCACACGTCCTCTAGGTAGTTGTGAATTTTCAGAGACTGAAGATGTGTGCAAATTTTATTTTCCCAACCTGATGAATTTGAAGTTTGAGTGTTTTGCCTGATTAGTTCCAAGATCAACTTCATCCTAAACTCTATCAATGAATAGGAGTTTATAATATGCTCTTCTTTCTTGCTGAGAGCTGATATATGTGTGATTGTACCAGGAAACAAATGTCAGCGGCATCGCACTCCAAATGATCATGCATCTTTTCAAACAGCGATGGATCATACCTTTGAAGGAAACGTGTAATTGTGGCCAGTACCAGCGTTTCGTCAAATAAGGGGATCCACCCAACATTGATTCGCCAAGTTCCACTTGGAATCTAAGCTTTGTGTAACGAACGATTGCCTTGATCATGACGGGATCTTGAAAGAAAATCTTGACAACATCCTGATTCACAAAATCATTATCAAGTAGAAAGTCCACTGTTTTCATAGTGTACCTCATACACAATAAGAAGGCATTCAGATGCTCGAGAAAAGGAGCGTGATCCCAATCAGACACTTTAGTAATAACCATTTTAATCAACAACTTCAGCTCATTGAAAATGGAATGCCCCAAATTTTGCCATGTTTCCTTGGTGACCATTTTACCAATGTGATCGTCAAGAAAAGGTTGGAGTAGCTTCATGGCCGACCTGGACTCTGTGCAATCTTTTGTGAGTAGTTCCATAAGCCTAAAATCTTTAGTTGGTGATTTGATTTTGCCTAGCTCTAAAAGCTTCAACTTTCTGAGAAAATGTAAAAGCTCGTCGAATTCTAAGAGGGATTCGATGACATGACGCAACTTGCGTGAGTTGATAACATGTAGTTCAGATGGCGTTTTTAGTCTCTCAAATTCTTTTTGAAGCTCCAAGTTCAACGCATTTAACTCTAGCGAATCTTGGTAAAGCGAGATTAATTTTTCTATTTACTTCACCCACCCTTAATTAGTTGGTTAATTTCGTTTGAATCAAAATTTGGAAAAGAGGGAAACTGACCCTGAGAGTTCGTCCAGATTTGTTTAAGTTCTGAACCTGTATTAAAACAAATCATTTTCTATTCTTTAACGCCTTGTTTACACGGGGATACATCATGGGAAAGATAAATAGGCTTGTCTCTATGAAACGAACGTCTTTTAGCCATAAGAAGTTTTACTTCAGATTTCACAAAAAACATTTTCGGCAGATTTCAACAACAGGTCTCGTAACATGATAAATTTCGCATTTACAATTGATTGGACCCTTACCGAAATTTTGGGACTCTGCTTTTGGTGATAGAGATGAATTGGCCGCTCCCAGTGTACGTTGCTTCCCATTATTTAGCTCTTGGAGGCGGATGAACAATTCGCCATTTGATATTTAGCAAATCAGCCTCTTTGTTCGTATCATAAGGGTTCATTTAATCAACCCACTTGCAAAGTATTTGCCTACGGAGCCCGATAGGGATTCTTGGGAAATTCCGGTGGGGATGGTTAGCAAGTTTGATTTAATTGCTTCCCAATACGTCTGCGATTGTGACTCTGAGTCATGTGATGAAGCTAATCCTAGTGCTCTCAGTACATCTTCCTGGTCAGAATGTAGTTCTAAAACAAAAGGTTATAAATTGATTAGCAAATCCTTCAACTATTTCAAGTCACAAGCTTGTGTTGTCATGGAACCAATGATCCACCTATTAGAGCCGAGCCCTCAGTCCAAGTCGGGGCTAAAGAAGCTGACTTCCCAGACCAAGGGAAATAGAAAGCGGCTGAGATGGATAATGGGCAGCTGAGGAAGAACAAAAGATCTATTGCTAGCATTTTTCAGCCAATGCCAAGGATGACTAAAACTGATTCAGATCAGAGATCAGATACGAGAGTATCAGAGTGTTTCCCCATTTGGCCGCTATATAAGTCTAGTGACAGGCCTGGCAAGCAGCTTCATCAATGAGCTAGGACCTAGGTCAGTCAAGAGAACAAAATAATGTGACACAAGGTATGACGATAATAAATTACAAACTTTTTTATTAACTTTGTTTATATACACAACATAACGGCCTCACCGTAGTGCGCAATGTCAAATCACATTATGTAGCGTTAAAAAATACAAAAAAAACCACAATAAAAGGAGGGTCTGAACATTCAGGGAGTGAAGTTGAGTTCAGAGAAATGTATAGAGCACGTTTCAGATCCTTTGATCCATACAATATTTGTGGTGATGGTTGGTAATTTGTTGCGCCTTATCTGAAACTCCGGGACCATGAAGCTCTCTCTTGAAAGCAAAGAGTAGCTATGTGTTCCTGCTTTTTCAACAAAGATGCACCGTAAATACAAAAACTTGAAGAGTACTTAAAAATAATGAAATGCAAGAAAATACAAAATATTACTTGAACTTGAGATGTTAAGAGCATCCACTGTTGTTTTTCTATCACTGTTTGCTTTCCTCCTATATAGTGATCTCAATATTTTTCATTTTATTTTATTTTTTATCTCATAATTATAAATAAAATTATATATTTTCCTTCTTGATCTCTATTTAGTAGTTTTCATTAAGATGATTTACTTTGGCAAATTAGTATGAATCCAGTTTAGTTATTCATAGTAGTTTTATTATCCTGTCTCCATTTTAGTGTCACAGAAGAACTTTATTTTATCCTGTTTCCATTTTAGTTTCACAGAAGAACTTCATATTATCCTGTCTCCATTTTAGTGTTACAGAAGAATTAGATTAATTAGTCCTGATTGCAGTGTAGTCTCTCAGATGAACATGTCACATTGTTGTGACATGTATTGTTTCCTTTTTATAATTTTCTCATTCTTTCAAATAAGATCATCGAGTTTGAGCCTTTTTATCCATTACCAACTGGTCCCAAGTCCCTCTGCTCCTCGTTCAAAAACTCAATCTCTTTCTCATAAAAACAAAATCTCTCAGTGTAAATCTGCTAAAAACAACATCCACCACCGTTGCGGTCAACTCAGTCAGTCCTCGGCCTGCTTCAGCTGGTTTTGACGCCCCACTGGGGCCCTCCACGGTGGGACTGAGTCATTTGGAGGACTGACCCCTTTGGGTCGGAGGGACTATAAGTTAGCGTTGCAGTAGAGGCTCTGTAATTTAACTTTAGTTAGAGTAGCACTGCTCCCCGAAGAGCCGGTGGCCGGATATACCCTGCTTCCGTACGTGCGGGGTCGGGCAGCGGGCTGGATTTTTTGGGAAGGGCCCCGCTTTTAAAACAATACCCAGGGGCGATAAGAGGTCGCAAGGCACCCCTCGCAACGTCTGGGGTGTTGTTTTAGTAATAAACTCACATGTTGTAGACACCTGGTGCAGTGAATAAAATCACACCCCCAAAGGTGTTGTTTTAGCACTTGACACTCCTCAGGGGGTGTTGTTTTAGTACTACACAAAAAAAAGCAAAAGGAGAAAAAAGAAAACAAAAAGGAAAAAAAAAAGAAAAAACTAAAAAAAAGGAGGAAAAAAAAATAACAAAAACAATAAAAAAAATAACAAAAAAAATAACAAAAAAAATAACAAAAAAATAACAAAAAAAATAACAAAGAACATAAGAAAAAAAATAAGGAAAAGAATATGTAAAAAAAAACAAAGGGAATAGAAAGAAAAAAAAAAAACAGGAAAAAACAGAAAAAAACAAGAAGTTATTACAAAGAAAAGAAAAGTGCATTAAAAAAGAAATAATAAATAAAGAAGTATATTAAAGAATAAGTAAAAAAATAAGGAAACAAAATAAAGAAGAAGAGAAAGAAAAGAACCATAAAACATGAAATAAAAGAGAAAAAAGAAGACAGGAAAAAGAAAACATAAAAAATGATTATTCTGTCTCTTTTTTTCTCTCTTATTTTGTCTCTTTTTTTTCTACTTTTTTTTTTCTTTTTTTTTTTTCTTTCTTTTTTCTTTTTGCTTTTTTTTCTCTTTTTTTCCCTCTTTTTTCCCTCTTTTTTTTCTCTTTTTTTTTTTTTTTTTTTTTTTTTTTTTTTTTTTTTTTTTTTTCCTCTTTTTCCTTTCTTTCCTTTTGGTTTCTTTTTTTTGTTTTGTTTTTTTGTTTTTTTTTCTGGTTTTTCTGGTTTTTTTGCTTTATTTTTTCATTTTTTTACTTTTTTTTCCTTTCCTCTTTTATCTCTCTTTTTTTTAATGATTTTTTTTTCCTCTTTTCTTTCTTTTTTTTCTTTTTTTTTCCCTTTTGCTCCTCTTTTTTCCCCCTTTTTCCCCCTTTTTTCCCCTTTTTTTCCCCCTTTTCCCCCCTTTTTTCCCCCTTGGTTTCCCCTTTTTTCCCCTTTTTTTTTTTTATCTTTTTTTCTGTTTTTGTGTTTCTTTTTTTTATTAATTCTCTTTTTTTCTAAAACAACACCCCCCCCCCCCCCAACAAGTGAAAATTAACTAAAACAACACCCCTGGCTGTTGTACCAACGGCCAGGGTGTCGTTTTATTAAACCAGGGGCATCATTTTATCACACCCCTTTGGAAAAATCAACCAACAGGTTATGTTGGGTAACATATTGGTGAGAATCTCTACAAAGCAGGGCTAATCCTACCCAGCGGCAATGTGGTGTCCTATGTGGACACCACTTTGTTTTATGCGGCCTCCAACCAATGGTATGCTTACCATTGGAAGACACTTGTGAGACAAGTGGTCTCCCCAACCTTGTAAAGCCTCTCTGGGAGGCCCCCTACTCCGTCAAATTTTCTTGAAGTGCCGCCAGTGGGTTTTCACCAACATGTTGATTGCAGAATTCTTCTAAATAAAAAAATTAAAAAAATACAAATGCCAAAAAATTATTATAAAATAAAAATTAATTTCAAAAAATAAAAAATGATAAAAATATAACAAAATAAAAATGAATAAATAAAAATTAAAAAAATTAAAAATTGAAATTTAATAATACATAAAAATAAAATTTAAATATTAAAAATTCAACTCTGATATTCAGTGTGTGAAGAAGACAAATTAGGTTAAAGCCAATGTGCATTTGAGCGAAGTTGGATATCTTCCTCTTCAGTTAAATCAGAAAATGAGCCCTCACATCCAGCTACAATTTCATTGAGAGAACAATTGGTCAAAGGAATGGTCTTTGGTAGGGAACCAGAAGGAGGTATGAAGAAAGCTACAAAAGCTTAAGTCACAGTCTATACTTTTGGGATTGATATTGCTCAAACTGAGACGAAAGGAAGTGTTTTGTTGAAGAATTCTGAAGAGTAGGTGGATTTTTCAAGGAGTGAAGAAATTTTAATGGATAAATTCAGTAATAAACACATGTAAAAGTTCTCATCTGCTCATTCAAGATATCCCGTTAACATATCCTGTTTCTTGTCCACCCTCCCAAAAAAATTCTTCTCTTGTAATGTTTTATAATCCAGATTGTTAAAGAAATTGTGGATTCAGGTTTCTCTGTCGTCATGGCTGGATAAAGTTTGGGAAAACTGGTGTTAAATTATCTGAATTGATTCAACATTGGAGTCATTAAATTCTTCTCCAAATTTGATCTCCAATGTCTATGTAAAGTGATTTTAGCCACTCCATTAGCTAGATTAGAAGCACCAACATCAGAAGAAGCAGGATATGTTCATGCATTTGAGACTGTTGAAGTAGGAGGTGATAGGGCAACAGTATTTAGAAAAGAGGATGAAACTCAAGTAAACTGAACAGTCCTAAGTGAGATCTTGAGTTGATCCATTTCTTTAATCAATTGGCTATTAGAAACTAGTTGATTGAAGTGAAAAAATCTTTTTTTCAAATAAGTAATTACAAGGGTGGATTGTCTTCAAACAAAGTGAAAAAGGCCTCAGTTGATAGATGGACATGCTGTTCAACTTACTCCAAAACTAAAATTTTATCAAAGAAAATGGAATGAGTTTTTTTCAATAACATGAATATAAATAATTAATTAATAAATAAATATTTCAATAACAAGAATTTTAATTTCAGATTAGATAATAGCTCCAGGAGAAGAATCATTTATTAAAGCAGTCAAGCCTTTGATTCCTGTGATTATTTACACATACAGGGAATAGAAGAGGAATAGAAATTTAAAAAAAATTTCATGAAAAAGAAAAAAAAGAATTGATGTCATAAGTTTGTTGACTTGATCTCATGGGGTAATCTGTTCTGGTTAGTTTTTCAGCTGAGGTGAAGAGTAAGTTGTTATTATTTTTTATCTTTATTTTTTTTAAAACAAGCAACAATAAAAGTACCAATGAGGAATGAAACAATTGTACTCGCCAGGAATGAATTTTGTTGAGCTGAGATGGATCAGAATTCCTCCAAGTTGAGATGTGAGGTGTTGGTACAGCCAACTTTTTCTACCATCCAGGATAAAACATTCTGGTTCAACCAATTGGTTGGCCAGGTGTGATAAATTACAGCATGCCAGCCCAAGGGTAGCACTGACTGGGTCTACTGATGGGTAGGCCCCATGTGAAGTGTTATTGCTGCACGTAAGAGCTGGCATGCCTTCTCCAACAGCCTGGTGTACCAATGAATGGTAAACCAGATGGTGATTCTGGTCATCATTTTTTTTTCATACTGGCCAATGGGCCAACCTCCCCGCCCCATGTTGTAAATGGGTCAGTTGACCCATGAACCAGGTCTGGGCAGGGTGATACTGGCCAATGGGCCAACCTCCCCGCCCCATGTTGTAAATGGGTCAGTTGACCCATGAACCAGGTCTGGGCAGGCTTTTGCTGTAAAATAAAAAACATGAACCATCCCAACAAGACCCGGGTGTGTATTGGGGCAGGGTCTGGGCAGGCTAAACCCTTGGAGACCCGGCCCATTTGGTGCCTGACCCAAACCAAATGCAGTTTATCCTAAAAAAAAAGCCAGGTCATACCTGGTCAACCCAAACCCGGTGTGCTTAGAAGGAATAGCGGGTTGGGTTCAGGCAGGCTAATTGAGATCATTTAGCAACCCAAACGGCCCTGATAAAGATTCTGACCCAGTATGAACCCGCCCAGCCCATTTACTGCATCCTGATCCCTGTGGGAAGTGGCCAATCAACATAAATCTTTATGTGAAGCAGGCCAACCCATGGGCCTGATGTTACAAAAGTTGGGAAAATGACCCCACTGTGTAGATTCCTTGAGTATCTCAGATAACATGGGAGATTTATCACTGAAATTTTTTTTATTCAATTATTTTATATTTTTTTCATTCATAGACATAGAAAACAAGATCAAAA
>JNCO01010257.1:0-10206 GCA_000785685.1 Uromyces viciae-fabae
AAAATCATCTCTTGACTTAGTCGTGGAATGGTTGACTACTGACATGAATTACAAGCTATGGAGAAGTGGTAAAAAGAGTAAAAGAGAAGTTGCGGAGAAAGTGGTACTATTTTTAGTTAATAATAGTATAATATGGCGCGATTGGAGAGGTGTGGAGCAGCAGGTAAATGTTTTTTTCTAATCTTGTTCCTTTGCTAATTTAGCTCAATTTTGACATGCTTTTACTTTCTAGATAGCGGCATTGGAATCAAAGTATTGCAAAGCAGTGGATTGGAGGGAAGCCACTGGGTAGGGTATAGAGGACAAGGCAGAGGTTGAACTTTCCATAATTGACAATGATTCTAATCCTTCCAACGTGGTGGCACTGAGGCTTCAAGCTCATAATCAAATCAATGGTATGGTTTTTTTTCATAATAGACTTTGATGATGATTTCTGGTTCTTATTTATTGTCTGTGTGTTTTCAGTTGAACTCCGTCAGTGTTGCCATTACTTTTTTGAGCTGGACCCCGTTATTTCTGGATGCGCATCCACAAAACCATTGTATCTTTGGGATCAAATGGAACCAGAGGATGAAGCGGAGTGAGAGGATATTTTTGCTATGGGGCAGGCTGATAATGCTAAAATGGATGATGTTGCCGCAAAAAATTTGAAAGCTTTGGATGAAGCCGCATCAGTAAAAGAAGGGATTGATGCTGAAATTGTAATGGAATGGGACTTATCACAATCTCAATCAAAATCTTTCTCACAATCTCAATCAAAATCTTTCTCACAATCTCAATCAAATCCTTTACCGCCCCAAAAAATAACGACTTCAAACTTGTCACAGGAAGCTGCCCCAACGTCATCAACTTCTTCAAGCGCTAATTCATCTTTGATTTCAAATGGGAGTGTTACCGAGTCCTCCGGAAAGAAGCCACGTTTAAACTCACTGGCTCAGTTGATGGAAGATCAATACAATTGAATGCAATCCTGTCAAAAACAGGAATTGGAAATGTCAGAGCGCTTTCTACAAACGCTTGATGCAATCAGTAGTCACAAAAACAATCCAAATGGCAATGAAATTATAAACCAGAAACATGTCAATCTAGAAATGAAAAAACTTGAATTAGAGATAGAAGAAAAACAACACATTCAGAAAAATTGGACATTGATCTGGAAAAATCACAACAAGCTTTGCTACCCGATTTTGATGAGAAGCGGAAAAAAAATGCAAAATTAGATTCAGAACTAGAGGAGAAAAAACAAAAACTAAAAATAAACAAAATAATCATGAAGGCAAAGATGGTTCAAAATTTCTTGAAATCAGGTCTTTCCAAAGAAGATGTGATGGAAATGAACAACACTTTAATCTCAAATGAAGACTGATCAACATAACATTATTTTCCATTATTTTTTTCTTGCTAAACTTTATTCTTAATCACTCTCACTCTTTTTTTTAAATCTTTCTCTTGCGTAGGGACATCTATTTTATGTCTCACTTTTTGGTCTTATAGTTTTTACTTGTTTTATTTGTCATTGTTTTTTTTTCCTCTTGCTTTCTAATATTTTTTATTCTTTTTGGGGGGTTTTCTTGTCGATAAATTTTTTTTTTTGAATATATCAAGAACTTGATTGAGAAATGAAATTATTTTAAGAAACAGAGTTAACCAACTCTGTTTCATGAGATTAAACAAAAAAGATAACTCCATTTCATGAGATTAAACAAAAAAAAGAAGGATTTTTACTTGTTTTATTTGTCATTGTTTTTTTTTCCTCTTGCTTTCTAATATTTTTTATTTTTTTTGGGGGGTTTTCTTGTCGATAAATTTTTTTTTTGAATATATCAAGGACTTGATTGAGAAATGAAATTATTTTAAGAAACACAGTTAACCAACTCTGTTTCATGAGATTAAACAAAAAAGATAACTCCATTTCATGAGATTAAACAAAAAAAAGAAGGAGAAGAGGATGAGATGCAAGAATAAAAGAATACACACCGCGAAAAATCAGTTGTTGCTTGACGACAAGTGACATACCATGGTACAAAGGGGCCCTTTGTACCCCAGTATGTCACTTGTCGTCACGCGACAATTTATTCTTCGTGGTGACATTTGATAAAAAATTTATATATAAAAAAGGAGAAGATACTAGAATACAGAATAAAAAAAAAGGAAGAGATTTGAATTATAAAGATTTTTAGTAGTATTTTTCAGGGTTTTGCATAAGAGCTTTGAGTAAATTAGATCTTGGCCCTTCCCGCCCCACATTTTCATCTATATCATTTCCATGATAATTGGAATGGCAGTGATGGTTTTGAGTTTGAAATCTGGAAGAAGCTATTGAGTAGTCGTCCAAAAGGTAGTTGTGCAGCATGCAGCACACACGTAACAAAATTGTTGCCTTAGCTGCACTCCTTTTGTCTTTGATGACCAGGGGGAGGTTGGACAAAGTGGACCATCTCTTTTTGAGCAAACCAATGGTGTGCTCCACAACCACACTTTGTTGACTAAGAAGATAGTTAAATTTGTTTTCTCACCAGTCAGACCTGACCCGTACTGTTGTTTAAAGGCTGTTACAATGTGTCCGTGAGTTGGATACCTGGAATCAGCTAATAAATACTTGTTGTCTGAGAAGAACTCTACTGATTGGTTGAATAACTGCAATAATGCAACAAATTAATTGCCAAAATTGAACAAGATAAAAAAAAAATTTAAACAAACTTACAGATGATGATTTCAGTACACGGGTATCATGGGCACCACCACACCATCCGTGAAGTGCATAAATAATGTGATGTTTATTATTACATACTATTAGGATATTGAGGCCATACACCATCTTCCGCATCCAATAGTCTCCACGATTCTTCCTGGGTGCAAGCATGAGGGGAACAATGGTCCCATCTATAAATCCTATACAATTACAAAGAGATTGTTTGGTTCGTTGTTTTGAGAGTGCATCCTAAGCCTTTCTTCTTCAGTAGGCCAAGCAATAAATTTTTTTTTGTGTGCTATCAATGCTCTGAGGCAGCAATATGTGTAATTTAATACATTACCCATTGAAAAGAATAAAAAAAAAGGTTCATCAGGAAAATAATAAAATAACAATGGAAAGAACAAGAGAATTATACATACCAGATATACCAAATATATAGCTCAGATAAGCTGATCCCCCGGCATTTCCAGATAGACCCAGGTTAGACAATGCGACTAGAAGCTGCCACTCAACTGGAGCCTGTGGTTTGTTACTCTTGGGCGAGAAGATTGGATCCATTTTTATCATGTTCACTAACACAATGAACTTTGATTTGCTCATCCGGGCCTGTGAATAAACTTGATGTCAGCTGGAATGCAAATAGATGAAAAAAATTGAAAGGAAATTGACATACCAATCAATAGAATTGAGGTGTCTCTACCTTGATGATAAACTAAAATATCAGCTTGGGTTCCAGAAGTCATTCAATTCTCTCTTGTCCATTCAGGTGCCAATTCAAGAAGATCAGATGAGCTGCTGTGTTCATATTTACAAGATCTTCCAAATCATCCACACATATCTTTTACTGCCATGCCATTATAATTTCGAGTATCTGGGATGCTTGAATTGTTTGATAGTGTGAGTCAGGATCTTGGAGAAGGGTTTCAAGTGTCAGAGCCCGTGAAAAATTTTGTATCAATGAGCCAAAAAAATTCCAATAAAGTTTTGTTTCCAGGTAATCAAGTTGGGTGAGTTGAAAAAAAAGCCATTATTGTCGCCATTTGGAGTTTTTCAGAGGTGGGGTGGTTGATGAAAAGAATGGAGGTGGAGATGATAAGTGGCTGTGGAGGGGAAGATATCTGAGTTTTAAAATGGGAATGGGAGTTGTGGAAAAAAAAGGACTCAATTCTGATGTTGTGACATAGTTTTAAATAGTTACATAGTTTTAAGGTTTGCGCCAAACCTTAAAACTATGAAACTATGTAAAACTATGTGAAAATGGACTATGTAAAACTTGTCAAATAAATAAAAAAAGAGTTATTGATGATACCACTAATTTTAGTGAGCATCAATCTTATTTTACATTTTCATATTTTATTTATCTTTATTAAAAGATTAATTGATTTTTATTTATTTTTATTTTTATCATTGAAGAATTAAACAAAATGGCAAAGAAGATTAATCAACTATGTAAAACTATGTGAAAATGGACTATGTAAAACTTTTCAAATAAATAAAAAAAGAGTTATTGATGATACCACTAATTTTAGTGAGCATCAATCTTATTTTACATTTTCATATTTTATTTATCTTTATTAAAAGATTAATTGATTTTTATTTATTTTTATTTTTATCATTGAAGAATTAAACAAAATGGCAAAGAAGATTAATACCGATGATAAATAAAGTTTTATACTTTTTAAATTTTATTTCTGTGAGCGATCGTTTTGATCAATACCACAGCTATTTTTTATTTTAATATATTTTTATGATTCATGACGTCAATGATCACAATTGATGATCATGAATCATAATTCTTATGAAAGCAATTTTTTCTTTCATAAAAAGATCTTTTTTTTTCTTCCAATAGAAATTAATCAATAACTTTTTATTTTTTGATCAATTTTTATAGATCATTTTTAAATCAAAATTATCATTTATTTAGATCTTTTATTGTAAAATAATTTTTATTTTACAATAATCAAATCGTTATAAAAATTCATTATTTTATTAAATCTTTTCATATTATTTTCTTATCTTTTTCTTTTTAAATTTTTATTTTAACAACTATTTTTATTATTATTATTATCTATATATTATTCATCTTTATCTAACAAGAATTATTTTAACTATTAAAAACAATATTAATTAAACAAATTATAATACATTATTTTTATATTATATTTTATTTTTATTCTTATTTTATTATTATTATTATTAATCTTTTAAGATACATTTCATATCATAATTTTTAGTACCTGCTGGTTCTACCTTCAGGTAATTCTTTTCTTTTTATTTTACTTTTTATGAATACATTTTTGGAATCTTTTATTATTAATGAACTTTTAACTAAAGCAATGTGATCTTCAGTTGTACATTTTCTCTTAAAAATATGGGATAGAATTGAGCGCACTAAATCTATAGGGCCAATGATAAATTTTGTTGTGAGCTAAGGGGAGCAGAGTTTTTGTGAAAAACTGGGTCAAGGTAATTTTGATTCAAAAGCCAGACAAAGGCTTCTTTTTTTATACAAGCTGCTTGCTTGAATTCAGATTAGTTCATCTCAAATATTATTTCTATGTAAAATTAATCACAGAATGTAGGAGTATGACAATTTGACAGTTTGGAGGAGTTTGCCAAGATCATTATTGGCATTAAAAATTTCATCCACCAGAAGTGTCAGTTCAGGGGTTTCAAAAAGAACCATGCTGCTGATGTTAGGAATTCCTGTGATATCAAATACTTTGTAAACAAAATCTTCAGTATCATTGACATCATGGAGGAGGAGGAAGGTGAAAATTTCTTGGACCAAGCCTGTAAGTTGCTGCATTCTCTCTGGTAGCTTGGTGGCTTCAAGTATGTTTATTAATGTCAGATTCTTTCAAATTTGGATGGTCTGGATCATCTATGCTGATTCCAGATGGTGCAGTAGGCTTATTTTTGTTATACACAGCTTGGTGGGGTCTGATTTTGCCATATGTGAACTGTCTTATACCCTCCAATAAGTTATAACCTGAATCTTCATTTTATGTATATATGTTTATCATCTGCACCCTGCACCAAGCTAAAAATAAATAACAAAAGCACCTTCTGCGTGATATTTTGATCATTCCAACAATTTATCATGATGTTTTTCAAAGCAAGCACAAAACATTAAAAAGCAATTGCTCTATGTGGCATGGCAAAATTTTAGCACATGCTCAAAAGGGCGCGCACCTAAGGATCCAGGGCGCCTCGAGTAATCATCAGACACTCAGACATTCGGGGCTCTCTATCACAAATTGACCTTCTTCTTCCAATAACTTGGCACAATCATTCATCATGTCTCTCCAGGTTTGCCCAGTTTATGGTAAGCTGTTTTGATGATCCGACCTTTTTTAAAAGGAAGCAAACCTTTTTCAAAACAAAAGTACTGATCCTTTTTTTGCTTCTTTTCTAAACTGTACATCGGCATCCCTTCAACAGCCCCGTTTTTCGGCTTCGCGGGGGTAGCTTCATCTGTTAGGACTATTCTTATGAAAAATCATCGTGAAAAATAGCTACTTTTTCTCCTCATATCTTGAGATGCTGATGTTGCGATGTATTTGCGACCTCGTTTCTTCTCTCGACCGACATGAACTTGGACAACCCCAAAAAATTCAACGCACCAAAAAACTCAAATGAGCGTAGATGATTTTCTCCAGTACGCTTCAATTATGACAATTTGATTGAGATTTCCTCATATCTTTTGAAATTATGAAATTAGTAATCACTTCGTTTTTTTTTTTTCTTCCTTTCGCTCTTGTAGCTATTGGCGCTGCATACGGTACAGCTAAAGCTGGCATCGGAATAACTGGTCTGGGTATCATGAAGCCAGAGTTGGTAATGAAGGTAAGAAGAGTCTTTCTTTAATCTACTTATTAACAGATGCATCCCAAGGAGTTAAGCAAAGTATCTGTATTCAACTTGTTTTAGTCCCTCATTCCCGTGGTCATGGCTGGTATTATCGCTGTGTGAGTATTTCCTTTTGGATTATTATTATTATTATCATTTTTTCTTGATTTATTAATTTCTACTGACCCTGACTGACAATCGTGAAGCGCTTTTTAAGTTATGGATTGGTAGTTTCAGTTTTAATAATAGGGGGCATGGATCCTGGAAAACCATATTCACTTTTTGCGTTTGAGTTACATTTCCTGATCAGTTATTGCTGTTGGAAAACTTAATCCGAGCTTTTTGCCTATTCAGTGGTTTTATTCATCTAGCTGCAGGTTTGTCATGTGGCCTAACTGGACTTGCTGCTGGACACGCCATCGGTCTCATTGGTGACTCGGTAAGATTCCTCGACTGTGCGACTTCATGATGTCAGCGTGCTTGTTGATATCGTCTTCATTGCAGTGCGCCCGTGCATTTCTATTTCAATCGCGGATGTTTGTATCTATGGTGCTCATGCTAATCTTCGCTGGTAAGACTTTTGTTTTTTGTTTTTTTAAACTTTGCCGTAGTTTTGCAAGACTCATTATTGATCTTGAATTAAATGTTGATACAGAGGTTATTGGATTATATGGATTGATTATTGCGCTCATTCTCAATACAAAAGCTTTCCAGGGAAATTCGATGTGTCCCTAAAAAAATAAAACTGAACATTCATCCTTGCCCATTTTTCTTTCATCAATTGATACTGCGACTTTTTTTTTTAGAAAAATTCTTTCTCACTGGGAAGTATTTCCATTTATCAATTTTATTTTTCTTTTGTGTTGAACTCTTATTTTATTATCAAAATGATCAAATACACGAAACCAATTTTCTATTCATTGTTTTCAATTAGTTATAATCCAACATCATTTGCTGCTCTCTAGATCAATCAACTAATCCATGTTCTTATGATCTTTACATGCGAAGTTTTTGTGTCAGTAAATTCCCCTCCTGATACTTGAAGCAGCGTTTTTCCTCTTCACAAAATGTGTCAAGTGAAGTGATTCTAACTATATCAAGTTCAGACATCTGCCTTGTATATATAACCTGTTGAAATTAAACCTGTTGACTCTATTTCACTGAATTTGTTTGAATTTTTAATTAATTTTTATTTATTTTGTCTCCTCGTTGTATACATGCGGTACATGCGGGGGTTCTCTTTTTATGTTACTAGAGATGTCATCTGTACTCAAGTGTCACTCCAAATTAGCTCAACACTTCCTTCCTTCAACTCAATCACATTGATGATGGAAACGGATCAGCAAGACCAATCAACAGCAGAACCAAACGAGGATGATACTTTAGATGAGACATTGACAGAAGAGTTAATTAGACATTGGACCAATGAAAGATTTGCACCTGAAGTCTTAGCTCATCAGGAAGAATTATTGGAGAAAGCGTTATCAAGAATTCAACAACAAGTCTAGTTCTTTCATGCTGTCACAACTGTATATTTTTTTGCTGAAATCTTCCTGACTTTAATTTTTGTTCCCTTGATAGTCAATCGCTTTGGATGTTCTATCGAATAACCCGGAGGATTTGTCTAGTGATGACCATTTTCGTTTGATGTTAATCGAAACTGAGATCGAACACATGAGATATATTTGTAAAGCTTATGCACGATGTAGGATGTACAAAGTCAATCCGCTTCATTTTCTTTTTTGCGTTCATCGTATTCACCTTGGTAATGTAAAATTATCCGGCAACGTTGAATAAAGATTGGATGTTTGAACTCATGCTCTGTCAGTTTTTTACGTTGAATGATACTTAGCTAGATAAATACTTTGATCATTGTTTGATCGATGTTGAAACACGATCGAGGTTGAGTAAGGTCGATTTGGAATATTGTTCAAGGTTCTTTGGTATTTAATTCTTATTATTCTGTCCATTGTACTTTGGCCCATATTCTCCAATCGTGAAACTGAAAATCTGGTCTACGCCTTTTTTTTTTCTTTTTTTTTTTGGCCCAACAATCGATGTTTGATTTTGTTTATTTCCTTTAAGGGAGCAAACATTAGTTCACAATCTTCTATTTGATTCAGTGCTTGACCAACTACCAGCCAAGTATCGCAAACTAGATGAAGATCACATGAGTGAGTCGTCCCTGAGACATCTGTGTTTTCTAAGCATTTTCGATTTGTGACCCTGTGCTCATTTTAAATCATACAACTGCTCGATTTTAATCAATTTAGTCAATAGACCTGATCTAGATCAAGGTGTATTTATGGTCGTTAGAGCTGATTGTGGACCTGTTAATTTACCCAAGTGAGTTGTTTTGTTCTTTTTGTCGCCCCTTAGGATTGGGAGACAATCCATTTTTAATTTCACTTAATTCTTTCAAGAAGGCCATTGTCGAGAATGATCTTCCATGAATTAAAAATTCAAGATTGAATTTTTTGAATTTGTTTTCCGTATTATGTTTCCGTTATAACGAAAATAGTTCGGGGCCCACCATGCTTCAAAAGGGATCCAAACATTTCATTAGGTATCGATGTATCAAATCATTTCTGCAATCCGGACATGTTAAATTAGTTTAATTTTTTTTGCTACTTGGGCAAAAAAAAACGATAAATCCATGTCATTCAAATCCCCTAGAAATTCGCCAGTAGCTCATCGTTATGCCCGACAAACGTTTCCTGTTCTGCTATCTCATATCGGGTTTTGTTTTAAAATTTAATATTTTTGTTATCGAGAATGTTAATTGAGAGTCAAATAAAAAGCCGAATGGTGTTTTGCCCATTTCCCTCATCGTCACAGCCTTAATAGCTCAGTGGTAGAGCGTTCCACTCGTACTGCACATGTTCTTCGCGCGGAAACGATATGGAAAGGTCTGGTGTTCAATCCACCATTGAGGCATTTTTATCGGCAAGGTGACTTCACACTTCCACAAAAACACGTCAAAACCCCCTCGACACGCTTGCTCGCTACACTGACCTTTCTGGCATTGATCTAACTAATCACAGATACGAGTCAGATTATCACTTCCGGATTCATCTTTTTTAAAAATACATCAATTGTCTGCCACAAAGCATACAAATTTTCTGTGTATGCTTGGCATATTCAAAAGAAAACTTAGAACCAAGGGAAAGCATCTACCCTTCTGCCCACATGTGCATCTTGACCAGGGCCTTAAGGATCTATGGGACGCACCTCATCTTGTTATATCCAAAATGACCTACACTTTTGCTACCAGCATAATTGGCTTGGATTAGTTGATAAGTGCATCCCAGTTAACCTGGCATGCTGCAAAAGGCTGCCAGCAACCAATTTAAATTTAACAATGGCTTATCTGAACCGGTACAAAATTTATCTAACTTTGGGGTGGCTCAGTGGATTTGGCATTCCATTCGACAAGTTTTACTGATTTTAATGATCAAAATTCAACACATGGGGGGGGGTTCTTTCTCCAAAATTTGCTGGATTGAGGGGCAATTTTTTGTTTTGCTTCCGATAATGGCAAATTGATCACACTTTCCTATGGTGTTGAAATGTGAAGATTATTGCTATGAAAACCATGGCTCTACTACCTGTACTTGATTTTTCCATCCTCATTTTATTGTAGAAGTATCTCAAAATTT
>JNCO01010258.1:0-10205 GCA_000785685.1 Uromyces viciae-fabae
GTTTATATGAAGAACTATGGAAAGATAAGGAGGAAATTTTTCATCATTTTATCGATAACACACATAAATCCTACAGCACTTCAAGAGACAAACCAGAGTGGGCTGGTGGGTGCAAATTTAGTGATAGTTGGCAGAGGGGATCTGAGGGGTGAGGCAGATATGGCTGAGGGTGTGGCTGGTTGGGGAAATGTGCAGTGTGAAGTGGGAATCAATGGCTCACAGGATGTTGTGGGCTGAGGGGGTGCAGAACAGCACAATAAAATCAGTTTCTGGAGAATCATGGGGGGGAGTCATCTTGACCACAGCTCAAGGCAGAACAAATATAATCTTTTTTCAGGGTGCTTATTCAGCAAAGGGTGGTGAAAAGGAATAATTTTTAAGTAGTTATGGTATACATCTTTTTTCAGGGTGCTTATTCAGCAAAGGGTGGTGAAAAGGAATAATTTTTAAGTAGTTATGGTATACATTTAATTTTTACGGTGTTTCTGATTGTTTTCTCCAAAGTGAAACCAAATAGTTCACAGAACCTACAGAAGGTAACCCATAGTTTCAACAGCAAGGTTTTCTTTCTGCACCAGGACAACAGTTTCTCCACCTCTGGCTACACTTTTTTCATTGGCAATGGCACAATCTTGTGGAAATCCCAAAGACAAGCCACTGTCTATCTCCCTGGCACCAAAGCCTTAATATGAAGGAGCTGAAGCCTTGGCACAGAATACAGAACACCATGCCAGAACCAAACACATCCGCACCTGCTATTAGCTCATCCAAGAATCAAACAGTGAAAATGAAATCTACCTTCTTCACATTTTAACTCATGACATGCTAGCGGATATGTTAACTAAACCACTTACTCTGATTTTGTTTGGGTGTTGTTCCTGGTTAACTCCTCAATCTTCTTTTGCTTATTTTGCTTCTTCTATTCTCTCTTATTCACATTTTTTTTCTTATCTGTTTTCATGTTTTCTATTTTTTTCCCTTTTCTTCTCAGGTCTGTAGCAAGGGGGAGTTGGGATAAGTAAATTGTTTTCTTTTCTTTTCTCTGCTACACACCTGTTCAGTCTCTTTCATTCACATTACACAGTAGTTTCAATATATATATGGGAAGGTTCTCTTTCCTCATCCTTCCTTCCACATACTCTGGCTCCCAGATGACCTCAACAGTTTTTGTTGTTCAAGTATGAAAAATTCAGGGATGGCACAGAGTAATTTTCTATGTTATTATATATATGATTTCTTTTGGGAGTTTCAATTAAACATGAAAATAAATTGGAGAATAGTCTTTGAGAGAAGAATCGCCAAATTTGATTTTATTTAGATTCATAACAGATGATTTGAGCTTAATTTTAATGTTAATCTTAAATTTGTTTAAACAAAGAAAACAAGAAATTCAATAAATTTAAATCAAATTCACATTTTCAACATGAAACCACATCAGCCAAGCGGATTAGCCACCATCCAAGCCATTATCAGAGTCAAAGAGGTCATGGGAAATTCTTTCGATGATATAGCCATCGCAAACGCACTCGACATCTATGATAATGATTTCGAAAGAACTATCAACTTTTTACTCGAACCAGAAAGCCATCAACAAGTAAATAAACAAATACGTCAATCTCTCTCTGATGCTTTCTCTACAACTCATTCTTCCTCTAATTGGCCATCAAATTCAAGTCAGTCAGTCTATTCTCATATAATTTCATTTCATTTCGTACCATCCACCATCTGATCATCTATCTATATCTCTCTCTCTTTACATAGCTTGGTCTCAACTACCTCCAGAGTAAGTCCAATTAAGAAAAAATTAATTAAACCAAAAAATAAAGAAATACATTCAGTTGACTTTATACCATCTAATTCATAATTCATATCCTCCCATTTCCTATTCAGCCATTCACCATCTATCGACAATCTTATTCAGCCTATGCTTGAACCTCGTGATCCAATCGTACTACCTAACTCCCCTCCGAAAGGTTTATATCAACCACTCACCGTCACTGGTCAAACTACTCCTACGGATGAATTCAGAATATCCGATCAACCCTTTCAAATCCCAAATCATCTACCACTTCAAACTGCTCAAAATCCAATCCATACTACTACCTCTACTACCGTCTCTAATAGTCATCTATCTAACAACCTAGATCAAGCCAATTCAGATGAAATTCAAGTCATAGATGATCCTCGTTATGATGCTGAACTCAACGCAGCCATTCAAGCCAGTTTAGCTTCCGATCCTCCTCTCCGTCCACCTCTTCCTTCCCCTCAACCTAACTTGGATCCAAACCCTCTGAAAGATATGTTTACTGAAGAGGAACAAATGAGTAAAGCTTTAGAAGAGAGCTTGGCAATGAGCGGTTCGAGAACTCTTGAAGTAGATGGCAAATTCTCTCATCCTCATGCAAATAAGCGTATACGACCTCCTGGCTCGTCAGTTTTTTCTTTCAACTCTTGTTCGTTATTCCTTTCACGGATTATCAACTTACCACCAGAACTTTTTTGATAATATTAGACCCACGGCCTTACGAGTGCATAATCCACATCTAGTATTCCTACCTTGTCTATTATCAGCCATGTATGCAGCTAAACCATTTCGCGATCGAATCTTGGCATTTAATCCTATTTCTAAATTAGTAAATCAACAACTCATCGATCATGATTTTCATGATGTTTGGAATGGAAAGAGCACTTGGAGATCAGGTGAAAATTGGCCAGAAAAAGCTCAATCAGCTGAAAGTTTGTTCATTCAAATCTCCTTTATAAAAGTCAATATGTTTTCCTTTTTTTTGATTGTTTGTTAATCATTTGGGGACCATTCTGATAACATCAACAATATAGTCATCTTGGCCATTCAGAGATTATTTATATTAATGACTCACACCAATCGATCATATTTGGATGCACAAGAAATTTCATCACTACTAGGATACGAAGAAGGGGAAATGATTAGTTGGTCCTTAAATGAACCTAATAAGGGTTGTCATCGTACCTATGAAACTATTGCTGAAGCTTGGAGAGAACTTTCTTGGGAAATCTTCAAATTCAATCATCCCTCAGATCTTCCTCAACACGACAATGAAAATTTATTATCTGAATTCCAAGTTGAACAAAGGCTAGTTCACTTTTTTTTGTGTGTATTCAAATCCTCATATAAATGATTAATTTTTTCCTTTTTTTTTTTTTTTTCAACAAAACAAGATTGTTTCATTGGAAGGGTCATAAATTGCCACTTCCTCTACCAGAGGATGAGGCAACGGAGAATTTACTGCTTCCCTCAGCCGATAATTCGACGACAAGCCTAACGCTAAACATATTAGATTCGACATTAAATGATATATATTCATGTATTGACGCCCAAGTATGGCTACCAGAATCGAATCAAGCACATTTCTTAAATGGAGTATCACAAGTGATTGCATTTGAAATTGATAGAAAATCATCATCATCATCTACTTGGGCTACTTCATCAAGTCATGAATTATCTCCTATTATAGATTTAGATAATAATAACTCCATTAAAGTGCCATTTAAACTTGAGCCCCAGTTTTGGGTGGATCGTTATTTAATTCAAAATCGTTTCAAAATTATTGAACTTCGTGAAGAAATTTCTAGAATTGAAGGCGAAGCTGACGTCTCTTTGGCTCGAAGAAATCAATTATCTAAAGCGGGGGTGTGTGTCTTTTTTTTGTCAACTCCGCGATTTTATTTTATCTGTTTTAGGTTTTTAAAAACTTTTCTTTTTGAAATAGGACAAGGATTTGTTATCAACTTTGAAAGCAACTGTGGATTATCTTTCAGTTTCTAGTCAATTTCTAACCCCAGATATCGCACGAAGAGAAAAAATTAAGAAAGAAATGTTACCAAAATTCCAAGAATCTCTTAAACGATTAGAAGCTGAACTTGAAAGTGAGGACATAAAAAAAAAACTTATCAATATTGAACCAGATCCAGAATGGTTAGGTATCTGAATGTAATTGTTTTTTCAATTTTTTTCCTCAAGGTTTGGATGAAAAGGCCAGAGTAGCCCTAGCGGCTGCGAAAGCTGTATTTGATGTAGATGAAATGAAGCAAATCGGTCCTCATGAGTTATGTTCTGTTGTAGTTTCAGATGGATTTTCAGGTCGAGATCATATGTGGACATACATTAAAACAGACGATGGAAGATGGTTTAAATCAATTGATCAAACTGTCACTGAAGTTTGTTAGATATTCCATCTTCTAACCATTTACTACACGAGTCATTTTTTGATTTATCTATCTTTTTTTAGGTTTCAATTGAAACTGTCTTGTCTGATCCAGCGGGAATTCATATGAACAGTGGTCATATTTTCGCTATTTATGTCCAGAAGCCTTCGCCTGATGAATGTCAAATAGATTCTCAAAATATTCCAATTGCAGCTCATTACGAGGTATGTTTTCCCTCTCACATTATTACATTTTTTTCTTTTTCAATCCACCTGTCTCAGGGAGGCGCCAAAAGCATAACAAACAAAATGAAAAGAAAGATAAACTGAAGTAGGGAATTATTTCACAGCAAAGTATTATGAAAGATAATGAATTGCTAGCAGCAGAGGTATTAGAATCAGCGACTTTGAATCAGTCAACTCGAAGTGGATACAATATAGTAGAGCGAAAAATAGATTTAGAAGATATTGAAATGACCACAGATTCACCTAGATCTGATGTAGCAGATCCAGGAGGACCATTAGAATTAGATTTAGTTGATACCGAAACTGAGCTTGATGCTGGTATTAATCCACCCATTCGTTTGTATGGTGGTACTCTATCTATGCCTTCTGGTGATGATAATGTGGAATCTTGTGATTCTGGTTCTGATCAATCTTCTGATGATGATGATCTCGTTGAATTGGGTTTCTTGAAGAAAATCAAAAAACCTTTCAATTTAAAATCTTCTACAGGTAAAGTTGGTGGTCATCCCGTAAGCTTTTTCTTTATTTCGTTGCAATTTTAAACTGTTTGCTTCCAAGAAAAAAAAAAGAAAGAAAGGAAACAAAATTTTTATGATGATAATTGAGCTACGTTTGATGGGTTTCTCTTTTTTGTTTTGTTTTTGTCGGATGATCATTATTGTTATTGGGTCAGATTTGGCTGGATCCTTCATCGCCTTTAGATGTGGATCTGATCAAATGCTCTGAATGCAATCAGACCATGAAGTTCTTATTACAAGTAAGCACCCCATCCCCCTTTCTCTCTCAAGAATAGATGCATTTCTCACATGAAAAAAAGTCCAATAATATTGATATCTCGTTTAAATTTTACAAGTTAAATGCTCCGGATGATGTGAATCCCAAAGCGTATTATCGATCAATTTATGTATTTGTTTGTTCAAGATCAGCTTGTTGGAGTGATTCAACAGCATCCAACAAGATTAATAATTGTGTCAAAGTTTTTAGACAACAAATTGGTTCATCTGATCAATCATCATTCAATTTAAATTTAATTCAAAGAAAATCACCTTCTAAAGATTTATTACTTGAAAAAAATTCGCAGGTTTTTAAAGAATGGGAAATTGTTTCTGATTTAGAACCTTCTAATCTTGACGATCTTGATTCTCTTCCTCTTGGTTGGTTTATTTCTATTTTTAAAAACTTAATATCTACACATTAAATAATTTCTTCATGCTAACATTTTTTTTTAAAAAATTTTTGTGGGTTTTTTCGGGATGAAAAATTTTATTAATGTGTCTAGTTGATAAATTGAAAGCTTGTGAATTAGAAGATATAAAAAGCAAGAAATCTTTAACTGAAACTAGAGCTGGAATTGTTGATCAAGATGCAAAGTTTGAAGAAACTAAATCTAAAGTAGATGACGAATTTTTATATTTTCAATCTAGAATTTCAAGAGCTCCAAATCAAATAATTCGGTGAGTCTTATGCTATACATGGATGAATTAATCAATTATTTCTAATTATCATGTATATTAACAATAGATATTTACGCGTGCAAGTACCGGAAATTCCACCGATTTGGGTGAATAAGAAAACTTCACAAGTAGAAGAGATTATAAATAAACAAATGAAAATTTGTACAAACTGTGGAGGTAGTAGAACAGCTGAATTTCAAATTATATCCACATTAATTTCACATTTAGAAAATAATGAAAATTTTAAAAATAATTATAAAAGAGAAGAAGAAGAAGGAATTGATTTTGGTACAATAATTGTTTATACTTGTACTAATTCATGTTCAATTAAAAATAATAATATTACTCAAGAAGAAGAAAGTGGTTATAGCGATTGGATTGAGGAATCTTGTTTTGTTCAGTTCTTTTCTAAAGATGGAATTTTTTAAATTTAAGTTAATTTGTATTTTTTTTTCAATTTTAAATTATCAATTGCAACATTCCCGGAGTCAGTGACGGCAGCAGGGCAAACTCCATGCTCCAGCTATCTAGCGGTCTAATTGTGGGAAAGACAACAGGACAGACAAGCCTACAGTGCCGTTGTAATGCCTTGTGGCTTGAAAGCATTGCCACCAATGTTACCCTTGAGGCCACAGGTAGAGGTAGGGTGTGTCATTCTTCTCTCCCTGACGAACTTTCCCTCTTCAGAACCACTTAAAGCCAACCCTTTGGTTTCTCCCAGCTTATTGAATTGGACTTGAATTATGAAGCTATTTCTCGGCTAAATCACAACAGTAGATCTTTAATCCTTCCTGGAGACCACAACAGTAGATCTTTAATCCTTCCTAGAGACACTTGAACCAACCCTCTCCCCCCCCCCTATAAATTCTGATAATCCAATCACTGGACTTCAAAGAAAAAAGATCAGAAGGAAAGAAGGTAAATATAGAGAAGAAACTTCTCAGAATGACACCTATCAAAGAGCAATCTAGGCACAAGTGGCAAATGAGAGGCTAACAGGC
Source organism: Uromyces viciae-fabae (assembly GCA_000785685.1). Classification (NCBI taxonomy): domain Eukaryota; kingdom Fungi; phylum Basidiomycota; class Pucciniomycetes; order Pucciniales; family Pucciniaceae; genus Uromyces; species Uromyces viciae-fabae. The sequence goes on from JNCO01010258.1 coordinate 6,886, forward strand.
AATCATGAAGAAATAGCAAGACATTCACCTCCCATGATGATATCCTTTGAAGAAAATAGTACATTAGAGGCGATCAAAGTGATGCAAAGGTCAGAGGTCTGTTAGGAGGAGAGTTCAGTATCACTAACCAGGTATTTCTGTTTAGCATTGGTCAAGGTAAGTGAAAGACACAGAATTATACAAATTTACAAGCTTTTCAAAAAAAACTAACAAAAATCAAGCAGTGCAAGTATCTGATGGTCAGCAATTATGAAAGTAGCCTGTATTTGGATACCAGGATATCATTGGGTGCAGTTTTTTGATGTGGTTCCTTTCAAAGGCCAGCTGATGCGTGGAATAAGGTGATGCTGGTGGAGTTCAAGTCAGTGCATATTTTCATATTGGTGGATGATAATCTATTCCTCAAGTGGGTAAGAATTTCATAGGTTTTTTGTGGAATAGTGTTGAGAAGATCATGGGGTGGGCTTACCTCCAGAGAAACTGAAGCTAAGATCCAAATTTTCCTATGCACAGGGAAAAAGTATCATTTTTGTCAAAATGAGAAAAAGAATTTCAACAATTTAAAAAGAGAAATTAATCTCAATTCTCACAAATGTGAGTTATTTTATTTAAAATATTTTAAAATAAATTAAAACTTATTTTTATTAATTTTTGGTCTATTTATGATATAGATCCAAATAAATTATCAAAAATATTTTATCCTTAAAAGAGGAAAAATAATTAATAAACGATAATGCATTGTAAGCTATCGTATTTTATAAATTAATAAAATTAAAATTAAAATAATTGTTAATATTTGCTGTTAAGTCAAAAATATTTTATCCTTAAAAGAGGAAAAATAATTAATAAACAATAATGCATTGTAAGCTATCGTATTTTATAAATTAATAAAATTAAAATTAAAATAATTGTTAATATTTGCTGTTAAATTCTTATTACGTCATTTATGATTATGACAAACGAAAAAGTACAGCATATTTAAGAATGATCAAAATGAATCATTTTTATGTTTTTCACATGATTAAATAAAATGATTCAATCTTTTTATCGAATCATTTCATTTTTATTTTTTAAATTGAAACACATCAAGAATTAAATAAATATTATTTTGTCAATTATCTTTATTTTTAAATAAAATTTTTTAGATCAATTTTATAATATATTAAAAATATCTTTATTGAAATAACTATTATTATTGTTTTATTATTATATCAAAATTATTTAGCTATTATCAATATAAAATATTATCTTTATTATTATAACATTATATTATTATTATAATATAATTATTTTCTTCTTATCTTTTTCGTTTTGCTTTAATTTTATTTTTATTTTTATTTTTATCTTTATAATATAAATTTATATAAATTGTTATTGGCATTATCATCTTTGCCTTCAGGTACAAATCTTATTATTTCTATATATTTATGATTTTTGTTTTTTCCAAAACTTTTATTGACTTAAATATTTTATCTTCAGTAATTTATAAATCTTTTAATTTTCTGGTTGATTAAATCATACAACAGAGATTGGAGAATCTAAAGATGGTTAAGTATCTGGATGCACAAATCTCACACCGGTAAATGTCATAAAATATCTGTTGTGATGGCAGGAGTCTCTATTATGAATTATGGAAATACCAAACTTATCCTTTTGGTTGGCCCATTTGATGCACAACCAACAAGAATGGAGAAACCAAGGTGAGTTACTTTCCCAGGAACAAAGGGGTTCCTTTGTTCTTGCCAAATAAACCAACCTCAGTTGCTCCAATTTTTCTTGGGGTGATATGGGATGAGTGTAAGCTTTATAGAAGTTGGTTATGATATCCCTTATTGGACCAATGAAATGAAACCACAACTCAATAGAAGTAAAGAACTGAAAAAACATTTAGGTAAGATTCTTGATTAAACTAATAAATTTTGATGGAATTTTTATTTTACCTGAGGATACTTTTTTATTCTTGATAAAAAGGAAGATAAATAAATGCAACTGGAACAGGAATATTACAAAGGAATAGCCTAATAAGTTTAGGAATTGAGTGCTGGTTATTTATATTATTTTTGAGTTACTTTTGATTTTTATGAATGAATAAAAAAAACAGAAATGAAATGAAATCATTTTGAATCTTTTTTTATTTTTATGAAATTTTGTTGGCATTACCTGCCCAGACACCGTTCCTAGCTCCTCCTGAGTGAGTGCACTAAATATCTTGATCTTCTTGAAGATGATTGATTGAATGAGCTGAAATTGAGTTTTTGAACTGTTTGGAAAGGAAATGAAAATTTTAGATGAGAATTTAAACAGACATTAAAATTGAATAAAAATTATAATGAAACTTGAAATCTATTTTGTTTTTTTCCGCCCTGTGCCCTCTTTTATTTCTGCAGCACCAAGGCTATAAAGTTCACCCGCCAACAATGAGTAAGAGTTGCATCAAAAAATTTTGGTACAGGGGTGGTCATTATCAGGCAAAGCACTCAATTTTGCCTCAAACCATTATGAGAGAAAGGAAAGTTACCAAACCAGATTTCTTGATGGAAGAAGTGTTTTTCAGAATAGGCATTATGATGATATTTGAAATTTAATTAGATCAAGGCAAGAAATTTGTAGTACATACTGACAATAAAACAACCCAGCCTCTAATTGAAAAAAGGAAATAAAAAGATCTAGTGGCTAACTTTGAGCAGAAGATTATTCACAGGATTCTTTAGACCAAGAAAATGATATTCAACCCAGAATGTTGAAGTATTAAGAAAAAACAGACTGCCTGTCCTCAGGCTATAGGGAATTTTGGATTCAAACAGGCCAGGTGATTATATCTATTCCAATGGACCAAGATCCATTCTGTTTTCAGGTGATGCAATACATTCAGTTGCAACAAAATGATAATAGTTGTTCAGTTGACTGCTTTATAAAGTGCAATAGCCTTATGAACCTCATTTTGTGTCACAAATGTAGCAATAATTGAGATCAAGTTTAAATATGAGAATCCATAAGTAATATCATACCCATGAATTCAACTATCAACATCAAGATCATTTTATATTTGATCACAGATGGCTTTCACAAAGTTATGTTTTCATGAAAAAACTGGGATATTATTCAAGGATGCAAAACAAGCACACTGGTTCATTGTTGAAAATGATGACAAAAAACAGAAAATATTTTTGAGTTTGATTTTTATTTTATAAAGATTTTTTTGTTGGGTTTAATATTTTCAAAAAAAGAATAATAGGAAATAATGTTATTAAGGAAAAGGGACAAGTGAGGCTCACACTTGGATTGACTCAGGGCACGGAGAAAAAATAGAATGAAGAGCC
>JNCO01010259.1:0-10202 GCA_000785685.1 Uromyces viciae-fabae
TGCTTCCAAAAACGGCCTGGCTCCCTGATGATCGCGTATCGAGCTTGTAGAACACCAAAGGCACGCTCAACGTCCGTTCTGTAAGCTTCTTGCTTCTTGGCGAAGTGTTTTTTCTTGCTTCCTTGTGGCTCAGAGATTGATTGGATAAGTGTTGCATAAGGGGGATAGATGCTGTCAGTGAGGTAGTAGCCATGATTGTATTGATTTGAGTTGACATTGAATCAGATTTGGATTCCATTTCCATCTTGAAGATGTTGAAAAATGGGAGAACGATCCAGAATGTTTATATCATTGAGCGTCCCCGGAAGGCCAAAAAACGCGTGCCATATCCAGAGATCGTACAAAGCAACGGCCTCCAGAACAACGGTGGGCTGCTTTTCCTTGCCAGAATACTGTCCATGGTCTGCAACTGGGCAATTTTTCCAACACCAGTGCATACAGTCAAGCGAGCCCATCATGCCCGGGAAGCCTCGCTTGTCTGCAACATGGAGGAGCCTGGCCGCATCGATTTCAGTGGGGGTTGGTAGATATTGGCTGGAGTAAATCTGAATAATCGTTGTGCAGAAGATTTTGACGCACTCGAGTGATGTAGATTCACCTATGAAGTGAATACCATGTTAGATTAGCTGAACAAGTAGAAAAGATCAAAATAAAACAAGGAAAAAAAGAAACAAAACAACATCAAAATTGGAATGTAAAAAACTCACTTATTCTAAGGTATTCATCAAGAGAATCAGCACCAGTACCATACGTGAGCATTCTGATAGCACATGTGGCCTTTTGAAGGGGAGAAAAACCTAAACGACCTGCAGCATCTCGCTTTTGGACGAAATATTGATTGGCCTGAGTAATATCTTCGACGATCCTGAGAAAAAGCGACCAGCGCATCCGGAACCTGCACCTAAATAGATAGTCAGGATAAGTGGCATCTGGGGAGAAATAATTGTCATAAAGCAGTTGATGCCCCGCTAGACGATTTCGATAGATTTCTCTTCTTCCGGGTTTTGATCCGACATGCACTTTTTGGGAATTCTGGTGGAGAATTAAAGTGAGGGAGTTTTGAATGGCTGCAAGTGCTTCGTCCTCGTCGTCATTCCACTGAAGTATCGTGTTGGTGAGTTCAAGAAGTTGATCCATCTTGGTGTGGAGTAATTTGTTTTTTTTTGAAATTTAAAAAAAATGAAACGCCAATGGCGGAGAAATCCTGGCGTCGCCTGGACCAGATGGGGACATCTATCTGACCTCATGGCAATCCACCCCCTGCCCGTGTCCACAGTCCAGATTTTGGCTGTTTTGACATGTTGGATACATGTTGTGAAATCTGCTGGCAGGCCGCCAAAGGCAGCCTGATGCACCCCCGGGCCACTAGAGATGCTCTGAGCGGGGCTAGCAGTAGGACGGGTTCACTGGAGGAATCTTTAACCCTGTGAATTTCATACGTCAACAAATGCTTGGATGGACAAGCGTATGAGAGTGCTCAAGTTCAAGCGTTGTTGGAGTTGGGAACAGTTTCCGCCACTGGCAAGAAAAAATTTAAGCGTCTGTGAGATGAGGAGTCAACCTTCAAATCTTCCTCTCTCTTTCTACAATCACCCTCGTTGATAGATACTTTCAACTGCAGATGAGGTCTGAATCCATTTCAAACACTGATCAGGAAGATAAACTTTTTTTTGAGTGTCTCTCAAGCCTTTTGTCTCAAGGTGATCGCCTTTTGGTTGGAAAATGGAAGGGATCTGAATTGGACGCAACTTTGACTGACAAATTTTGAGTAAACGCAGTCTTTTGTTAACAGAAAATCGTGCTAGGTGTTGAGTTTAATTTAAAAATTTGCCATGTGCAAACTTTGTTTTTATTTTATTTTCTTCTTTCAATGATCGCTTTCTAAATTCTTTTATGAAAAAGCCTTTTTTGGTTAAAATTTGACAAAGAAATAAAATATGATAAAGATGACAATCTCACGAAAGAAGAAAAAGAATGTTGAAGATAACGCAAGTTAAGAGAAGAAAGACAGAAAGAGTTGGAGAGAATTGTTTTGTCAAAAAAATAAAAAGAAAAAAGAAAAAAAGCGAATAAATTATTAAAGATCATCATAACCTTTACCGGACCTCATTTTTTTACTCTTGGAAGCAAGACCAGAGCGTTTGAAGTGTTTCTTATCATTTGAAGAAGATTTGGAAGGGATAGAAGGAGGAAGGGATTGAATAGGATTACCATGATCATCAATAGCAATTAAATTTCTAGCAGAATCGATTCTTAATTTAGATAGATCAATTTTCCCATCCGATGAGACAATAGATCTTCTGCCCTTAACTCCAACGGCAATTGAGTTACCATTAGAACGATACTCATTTGAGAATTTAAGATCGAGAGCTTGAGATCGAGATGATTGTTGATTAATGGGAGTGGTGCCAATGACATGTTTGACATAAGTATCCGAATTCAGAGGAACTCGGTTGGTGGGTCTCAACTTCCTTTGCAACCCATTCTTCAATCTCAACTCTCGAGATTCGGCATTAAATTCATCCGGACTGAGATTGGGAAGCGGGGGAGGTTCGCAATAAAGTAACTTGGCGGAAACATAGTCTTTGAGGATAGGACGGGCGACTTTGGATTCATCAGGTCTCCCCATTCCACCACCTCCGGTAAAAGCGCCTCGAGCAATCGCGTATGCGGTGAGAAATTCGCTCGCCGTTAGAGCCCCATCACCACCCTCTTCAGTCGGGAGTGTTTGAAGTTGGAGACCATAGGTTGCTTCCAAAATTGGCTTAGGGATCCTTTGAGTGACAAGACTGATGGGGCCAGTATGTTCACGCATCTGATCGATCGGTAGAACTCCATCACAAACTAACTCAGCTTTGGTTGAAGCAAACTGAGGGAAAACCAAACCAGGACAGTCGCATAGAATGACATCAGGAGAGAGATGAATGGTTTGGAAATGTTTTGTTTTCCCTGGTGTTGCAGATACCGATACTTTCTTAGACCCGACCAGTGCATTGATCGTTGAGGATTTACCAACGTTTGGGTATCCGACCAACCCAACGACTAATTTTCTTGATTGACTTTCATCCGGGTGTGAATCAGGAGAGTTAGTTGTCAAAGGCTGGTCCATCAGATGATTCCTTGCATGGCAGATAAACAGCTCTTCCAGCTCGGAAACTGTTAATATTTTCGTCTTCGATTTGAGTCCGACATTTGTGTAATTTGACTGCGAGTCGTTTTTAGGAATTGATTCACTTCCGGGAACACCAGCTATGGCTTCAAGATGAGGGGGTATCTCTTTCGGGGCAGTAATACTAGACTCCTGTCCAGTCGCAAGTTCCAGAGAGTCAGGCTTGATAGACGAATCTGATGGATCATCAGTGACAGTCGATTCCGGATGACGATCGTCTGGTGTCTCCTCCCAGTGTTCATGGTCATCCTCAGAATCATTTTCCTCGGTTTCTTGCGATGCTTGAAGGGCAACAGCATCGGCGGCTGAAAAAAAGGCATACGCGATATCTTGACTGTCAAAGTATGTAGCCCACTGAATCCTTTGCTTCTCAGTCAACAAGTCAGATTTATTGACAAGTAGTAGATTAGTTTTTAATTTTGTTTTACCTTTTGCGGGTGAATCGGGGTTGATTTCAAGTGCTTCGAGAGCCTGATTGGAAAGTTCTTCGACGTATGACTCTAAGTCTTCGCATCTGAACCGGAGAGGATTTCGAGCATCGACAATCTGGACGATGAGTTGACTTCTTTCTACCACACGCCAGAGTTGCCTCCAAACCTCGATATTCCGTTCAAATGGAGTCAATAGTAGGGAACGATTATCGGTCAAATCGGCCAAGCCTTTACGCCATTCTAAGAATCCATCTCTTTCTAATCGATCAAGTTGAGCTGAAGTTGTATTCTCAGTCCAAATGGGTCGACGGGGCACTCTCAACAGATTTTTATGAGCACGGTGAGTAGCTTCTGCTTTGGCTTGATCTTCAGCTGAAAGGAGGAAAGGATTCGCGGCGCTATCAGGTCTAGATAGATTGGAGTTATTGATGATGGCCACATTCTGTCGTACTGCAGTGAAGTCCACTCCAGCCATTGCGGCCGTATTTAAAAAATTTTCCAAGTCATTCTCTTGTGTAACTGAGATTGGTTTATTATCGTAAGTCTCAGTAGTGTGCTTTTTTTATAATTACTAGGACTAGAATCAGTCAATTATGGATGAGATGAATCTAAATGAAATTAGATGAATGTGAAGTAGAACTGACCAATTCTCTTTCATATTCTAACTTTCTAGTCTTTGCTCTATGGTTCATCAACGCTTTTCCTAGTCCATGGTTCTGATTTTTTTTTTTGATATTATGAACCTGTGTGAGATAAATTTTGTAAATTTACGTCACCATGAGGAAAAGGAAAGGATTAAGTTGTTAGTTGATTGATTGTGATCAAGGATGAGTTAAGTAAATACCGACCATATTTGAATTCCTTGGAGTTTTTTTTTCTTGTTCCTCTTCTTCTGGATTTGTCTCGATTGGCAAAGCACGGCGGACGTCTTTGGGTCGGGTGAGCGTTTGGCTGTCTTTTGGCATAAGCCCCCCATGGGAGAATCGCGCTCCCCGATGGGCCGGTGTTCCGACATACCCGGGTTCCATGCCCGCGGGGCCCGCTACAGCAATTTTTGGGAACATACACAGCGGCTCTAATTCCACCCGCGCGCCATGTAGTGTCCAACGTGGACATATTTTCCATGGGGAAGCAAAAAAAGTACATTTTACGCCTACTTTTGCAAAATTTTGGTACTTGCACCAGTTTTTGCAAAAGTAAACGTAAAACGTACTTTCTTTGCTTCCCCGTGGAAAATATTTTTATCCCATATTCCAATAAGGTTGAAATACATGTGATAAAATTTTCAGGCCATATTTCCCGCATTAACCATTTTTTTTGATTTTTTTTTTGATTTTGTGTACTCCCTAAATATGGAGTACTTTGATTTCTTTGTTGGAGCTAAAAAGCCCAGAAGATGCAGGAGGGGTACTCAGGATGCTGGGAAAAAAGTTTGGTTAATCTAGGACACCTAGAAGTATTTTTAAAAAATATTTAAAACAATTAGAAAAGGCTGGACGGCCTCCTGACGTCAAAAGGTGGTGCACAACAGGTTTTGGGCGGTGCAAAAAACAACCCCCTAATTATAATTATTTTTATTAATTTTTATGATTTTAATTTTTGTTTTGTTGTAAAATGATTTGAAGGATTCATTTTCCTACAAAATGGAGAGGAATTCAATGACGTCATGTGACATCATTGATTGTTTTGAATCAATAACGGTCAATTGTGTCATGATTGTATTTTAATTTTTAATTTTTATTATTAATTTATTTTTAATTTAAGTAAATTAATTTTCATTTTGAAATTAAAAACTTACTGTTTTAATTTCTTTTTATTCTAATTCCCTTTTTGTAAATAAAGTCTTTTTATATTTTTGTTGTCTGAGACTTTTGTAAAAGAAATTTTATTTTATTCAATAAAAATTAATACTTTTGTTAGTTTTTATTCTCTAATTCTTTTCTCCTCATTCTATTAAAAATAATAAAAAAAATTGTTCTGTTTACTTCTATCTATAAGCACCATTTTTCTCTTGCCTTGGCAAGGAGAAGTTTGAGCATTTTGACACATATAACCAATGCATTTTGAGCTTCCCAGCAACCGTTAGACTTGATGACAGTATGCAAGGTACAGGTGTGAAACCTCCAGGGAAACCGGCTTGTGTTTAACCATCATGGTTTGAATTCAAGGGTTAGAAAATCCCAGAAGCTGGATGAAATCTTTATTTTTGACAAATGAGAAGGGCAAGTTGGCTGAGGTATCTTCACTATCACCATCTTCAAAGAATCTGGCATGAGTTCAACCTGTATGAATTCAAAATGTTTTAATGTTGTGTTTCATTTTTTGCTTCTATATTGTTATTGAAAAAAACTTACTTGTAAGGTGCATTTTTTGCGCTTATAGACACTAGTTATCATCTGCTGGTTTTTTTGCGCTTACTCAGATTGTCACTATTATGCATGCACGTCAAGTATTCAATCATGCTCTTGGTTGCTTATGTGATCTTCCACATCAATTGGAAGTATTGTAATTATTTACTTAACTCCCAAACTATACAAAACACCCTATTTTTACGCCTAAATATGTTTTAGTACACATACATGAAGATACATGAAGTCTTTTGTTGGAGATTTGTAGAGGTTTTCTTCTTATTTTCTTTGAAAAATTAAATTAATGTAGAAGGTGGTATTTTTAGGCTATATTTCTACAGAGTTACTGGAGTTAGTGTTCCTCAAGAAATTCAAATGTTAAATAATAATTTACTTCGCTTAACTATAAAATGTATTAATTGTATTTTATTGTATATTTTGTAATTTCACTATTTTTATTATATTTTTGTTTTATTTTTATTTTATTTTTATCATCATTATTATTTTTCTTTTGAAAAATGTTGGCTTGCTCAACATTTTAGCAATTTGGGATTCTTCTATATTTTCTCTTTTATTTTTATCATAAATTTGTATATCATTTGTATATTATTTTTATTTTTATCTTTTTTTTTTTTTTTAAGTGCAATTTGATCCCAAATTGTGCAATCATGGATTACAACTAAGTATAAAAGTATTGACACTAGTTGGCTGCTGTTTGAGTAATTGATTTTAATAAATCATCTGTGGAAATGTTGGAAAAAATTTAAGAAAAAAATGGATATAAGGCAAAAAATTAGAGAAAAGGAGCAAAACAAGATTATTTTTGATTGAAAAAAGGGAAAAAGAAAAGAAATTAAGAAATATTCCTTTTTTAAGCTTTGAAAAAAACAAAAAAAGAAAAGTGAAAAAAGATGATGATTGTTTTAATGGTCTTGGCTAATTTGTGAATTATTTGATTTTTTTCTAAAAAAAGAGAAAAAATTTAAAAAGAAACTAGGAAAAAAAGAGAAAATTTGGTGATTGATTTGATAATCTTAATTATAATTTGATTTATTTTATTCTTGGAAATTTGGAATGAAAAAAAAGAAAAGAAAAATGGAAAGGTTGAGGATTATTATGATAATCTTGGTAAGTTGTTATTGATTTTGATTTTATTTTGGTTTTTTTTTTCTTGTTTTAATAATCTTGAGTAATTTGTGTTTGTTTTAATTAATTTTTTCTTTCTTTCAAAGGAATTGAAAAAGGAAGAAAAAAGAAAGAGTTGTTGATTGATTTAATGATCTTAATTAAATTGTGATTAATTTGATTTTTTTTTTTTAAAAAAAAAGAAAAGTGTGGAAATGTGGAAAAATGAAAGACCAATTGGAAAAATTGGGCATTTCTTTGATGATCTTGAATAAGGTGTTATTGATTTGATTTTATTTTAGTTTTTTTTTTTTCATTTTTAAAGATTAGAGTACTTTGTGTCTTTGGGTTGTGTTATTACTGAGAGTGAGCTTTAGTTGGTTTGTTTAAAATCATTTTGTTTCTGAGTGGGCAAGAATTGATTGTGGCATTGTTTCTGTATTTTAAATCATCATAATCAACTTGATTTTCTTCAGTTTGATTATTTATACTTTATAAAAAAAATTTATCATTATTATTAAATGAAATATCACATCTTAAGGTGTGTAATTTTCTATATTTCCCAGTAAAAAGACGGCGTTGGACAGTGTGCCGGGTTTCTTGAAATACCCAATAATTTGGAAAAAGGAGGAATTAAAAATGCATCAAACAAATGCAACAGACAATCAGTGATTGTTACAATGTTGTGATATGTGCTCAATAGACAACTGGATTGTACAGTGATATTATACAAGTTGCTGTGATGGTTGATTTGTGAACAGCCATCCTGTTTGTACCTTTTTCCTGTGGAGCATTTTTGACTGCTGCATTTTCTGTCTCATTCTAAATAAGTTCAAGATGCCTATTGAAAACTATTGAAAACTTTGTGTTTATTTCAGTTTGAAAAATTGTTCACCACTGCATTGGGTTTAAATTTTAGAGCATGCAAGGCTACCTTTTCCAATTTCTATGTTGCTAATTTGTCTGACCTATTACTTAAACCGTGATTCTTTTAAATCTTTGGATACTTAGTTGAATTTTTCATTGCCATATACAAACATATTGTTTGTAATAACCGCTTAAGCTCTTGCTTCCCATTATTATCCAAAAATTTTCAGCTCCTGAAATATAAAAGGCCTAGCTTGTTGGTAAACTTGGATCCAAGCAAACACCTATATGATCCAAGGGCCCGCTCCAGCGGTTGGGGGAGCCCAGGGAAAATTCAAGCCCAAATTTTCCTCAAATTTCAGATTTCACTTTTGTTGGGATCAATAAAAATATAGCACCTCATATCTATTTCTACTGAATTTGGATTAACTGATGATGACCAAAAGCATGAAATACATTTTAATGTAGGTGACAAACTTGATGGTTTAATTTATGTGAAAAGAAGGCTGCTCTGTTTGGGAAGAAGGTAAATATAATTGCATTAACTCCTATGGCCCAGATTGATGCTCAAGACAATGGGAATAATCATAATACCCAATTGGTAAACAAATCCAATGAATATAATGACATCACTGAAATTCCATCCATTCAATTTCCCCCATCACCTCTACTAGGTGGCTCCAAAAACCAAGAGGTCAGTTTGCTTTTAAGACACATTTTTGATATCCAATAGCTGATACGTTTATTGTGAATCCAATGAAGCAGTATGAAAATAATTTTTCAATGAATGTCAATGAAGATCCACTTCCCGCATTACCAACAATGTTAGAATTTAATCACTTGGAAATGCCTCAACCAATAAACCAAATAATCTTTAACAGCTATAATTTTCCTTCAGAAATCCCTAGAACAAGCATCCAATGAATCTCATTGAGTTCTGAAGAAAAACTGGACTGAGGAATATAATGATCAAAGGATGAATTTTTTGGAAGTAAATGAGGATCAAAAGATCTGACTAACACCTCAGTGTCAAAGGAAAAAAATAGGGGATTGCAGCAGCTATTTGGTGAAAGCCGGTTCAATGGAACAAGAACCAATGCTGATTTTAATTTCTTGTTTCAGGTTTTATAGCATATAAACAAAGGAAACCCCTGGCAAGTAGGTCCTGGGCTTAAGACTATAACTATGTAATTTTTATGAGTAATGAAGCTTGAGTGGGAGAGGATCAAAATTCCAACAAATTCTAATCAATTTTTGAAAAAATTAGGGCAGGAAATTCAAATCATTTAGTGATAGATTGACCAAGGAAGAATATCAGACTTCTGGTTCAACAGTAACGCCCGTTGATTCAAGCAAAAAATAAATCTTGGAGAATGTCAGGCATTTTTTCTTTTATTTTTTATTTTTTGCTAGTGGATGTTTGTGATGCTTGCTAATGTAAATTCTAATCTAGTCCGAAATGGAAGAATTGGAAGCTTACTCTACTCATCAAAGTACAAGACCAAAAGGAAAGCAAAAATAATTGAACTCAGCAAACATTAATCCAAGCAGTCACTCCAGAAAAGTGCATGAAATTCATTGGGAGGCTATGAAGAGATCATTGAGATTTGGAAATCAGGTAGGAGTGTCTTATTTTTTTTGAAAGTATCAATTTTTAATCTCATTAATCTGTTTCAAAATTGAAGCGGGAAAGATAAATATTCAAGGAGAACAGCTTCAGCTTGATAAAAATAAACAGAACCATCTCTCAAAGCTAGAATACCAAAAAGTTAAGGTTGAAGAAGACAAAGCATCATTTGAACTTTTGCTTTGGGAGAAAGAACCATTCATCAGAAAAGATGAAAGAAAAATAGAAATAAAACTCCATGAAAAAGAACTGCTGATGAATAAGGAACAAAGAGCAAAAATAAATGGAATTTCAATGTGAGGAAATGGAAAAGTATTTTGAGGACATGAGGGAAAGGGAGAAAAGAGCATAAATATTGATTTAGTTATAAGTAATTGTTCAATTGAAGAAATTGAATTTCTTTCTCAAAACTAACATTTTAAATATAAAATTATACATCCTTGAAAATTATTATGCATTAATTCATTAAATGAAATTCATCTATCTTAATTCCATGAAAAAATGAGGACAAAAAATATTAGTTTCATGTCATATTTTTGTCTTGTACATAAAGTTATTTCTAACACCACAGAAAACAGCTTGTCACCTGCATGCAGGTGGCATTCCCGTATCTATGTTGTATCTGTGTTATATCT
>JNCO01010262.1:0-10200 GCA_000785685.1 Uromyces viciae-fabae
TATATATATCCTGTTTATCTTAAATAAAAGGCACTAAACAATCAAATATTCCACCTACTTCATACCATCATAAATTTCAATTTCCATCAAGTTTACCGACCCCATTTGAAGAAACAAATGAAACTGATCAAGTTCAAGAAATTTCTTTATTGTATGATGTGACTAGACCTGAAGATATTACTATGGTTATCACTGAAGCTGGTATTATTCCTGTTCAAAGCGTTCCTGTTTTGTTGAGAGATTATAAACCCTTGTTAGCTGAATAAATAATATGTAATTATAAAAAAGTTCAAAAAAAAAAAAAAACTTGAGGAGTGCACCTCCTCTCTTTGGATTTTATCATTTGATTTTAACTATGAAATGGTGAGGTTTAACGCTCTGAACTTGGGTTCAAAAAATCGAACATTTCAATCCTCCTTGGTTATCAAAAGAAAAAAAAGAAAAAAATCAGTTTATTGGAACTCAAGGTTTGAATGCATTCAATCAAACTTTGCTAGCTATTCAAAAATGGTATTTATTTATATTTTGCCCTCACCTTCTTGCTTTTTTGATTGATTGAGAAGAATATGATACATAAATATGTAAAAGTATTTTTTAAGTTGGTTTTTCTATCAGTCTCTTGTGAAAATTTATCTATAAATTTATAAGTTTTGGGATTTTTACTGTGTCCCCAATTACCCCAAGACCAAAGTTAATGATCACCTTACGTAGGAGGTAGCTTCACAACTTTTTTTGCAAATCCAACAGAGCAGCTTTCAAACGCCCTGCATAGATTTTCCAACTCTCACAAAGGTCCCAGATATGACACCCTAGCAGCACACCTCTCTCATCCATTTTGTTCCAACTCAATAGAAATATTGCTTATAATTTTTATCATTTTGGATTCTACAACTCCTCCTTTAGGAAAACCAAAAAAAAAGAATGTTGGTGAAGTGTTCTAGATTTCAGTAGGCTTAAATGATGATAACAATTTTCTTTATTTTATTTTTGTTTTTGAGGAACTTGAAAAGTACTCTTTTATTTTGATTTGATTTTTTTTATTATTATTGTTATTTTTATTTTTTTTGAAAAAAGAAGGAGTCAGTGACAACACTGGTTGTTACGGTTGAGCCAGTGTCAAGATAAATACCCCAAATATGGTGAAGTGTTCTAGATTTCAGTAGGCTTAAATCATGATAACAATTTTCTTTATTTTTCTTTTATTTTTGAGGGACTTGAAAAGTACTCTTTTATTTTGATTTTAATTTTTTTTATTATTATTGTTATTTTTATTTTTTTTGAAAAAAGAAGGAGTCAGTGACAACACTGGTTGTTACGGTTGAGCCAGTGTCAAGATAAATACCCCAAATAAATCAATAAAAGATATACACATACAGTTAAAACCATCTAATAGCATGCCTGTCTAATGGAATAAAACACTTGGAAATAGACAGAGGCTTCTAAGTTCTCTTAACACTGGGCCCCTCCAAGTTTTGACACATATCGCATAACGTAATAAGGAAGACCCAAGTGGGGAAAACCTAGGGATATTGGCCTGTAAAAGGGAAAAAATCTCTGCTATTAGAATTTCTGGAGTGCTAGCATGTGGAAGAGTATTGTATGCCCTTAAGCAGGTTTGAATATTTATATAAATGTACGTAAAAGTAGCAGGGCATAGTATGCCCTTAAAGAAGTTTTACATAACGTAATAGGCAAGACCCAAGTGGGGAAAACCTAGGGATATTGGCCTGTAAAAGGGAAAAAATCTCTGCTATGTAGAATTTCTGGAGTGCTAGCATGTGGAAGAGTATTGTATGCCCTTAAGCAGGTTTGAATATTTATATAAATGTACGTAAAAGTAGCAGGGCATAGTATGCCCTTAAAGAAGTTTTATTTTCTTTTGAAGGGCATACTATTCCCTCTGAAAGGCTTTCCTAAAAGGGAATACTAAGGTATGATCTTAGACAATTTTGACTATTTTTGGGCGTTATTGGATGAGCTTCTCATTATTTAAAAGTCTCTCAATTTTCACCAACGTCTAAGTTGTAAGTTACTCATCATTTTTTTTTACTGATAAATATTATCTTCGATTTACATCAACACTCTCGTTGATTAGGCTTGAAACCTTGAAGAATCATTTTTAAATTTTTTTCTGAATGGAGATAATGATAAAAATAGTATTTATTGAAGTTTTTATTAGTATTATTATTATATTTTTACTCATAATTTTTTTTTACTGATAAATATTATCTTCGA
Source organism: Uromyces viciae-fabae (assembly GCA_000785685.1). Taxonomy (NCBI): domain Eukaryota; kingdom Fungi; phylum Basidiomycota; class Pucciniomycetes; order Pucciniales; family Pucciniaceae; genus Uromyces; species Uromyces viciae-fabae. The sequence goes on from JNCO01010262.1 coordinate 2,236, forward strand.
TTTACATCAACACTCTCGTTGATTAGGCTTGAAACCTTGAAGAATCATTTTTAAATTTTTTTCTGAATGGAGATAATGATAAAAATAGTATTTATTGAAGTTTTTATTAGTATTATTATTATATTTTTTTTTTAAAATTTTTTGTATTTTTATATGTTTTTGATTTATTTTTTTCATTCAAGGTCTAAGAATTTTTAATAAAGAATTACAACTGGTGATATGCTCATAAAAATACACTTGCTCGAAATGAAAACAATATTTCAATTTTTTAACAACCCAATTAAGTTCAAATATATACAAGAACAAAAAAATAAAGAATAAATAAATAAAAGTGAAATAAAAGTATTCTACATGAAAAAAGTTTGGAAAACAAAGATAAAATAAATAAATAAATAAAAATTTCGTGAATAAAAAAAAAAACCAACATAAAAGGGGGGGGATATGTTTAAGCCTTTCTTCTAGGTCGGCATGAACGTGTTATATTTTTTGATTTTGAAATCTTGGAATCAGGTTGAAATTGAACCTCTTGCTTATCACTAATACTGTCGATTTTTCCATCAGTTTCGTGAATTTCATTCCCGGTTTCGGGATCTGTTGTAAAGCTTTTTGTTTGCGGACTATCAGAATCTATCGAAGTAGTAGAAGAAGACGCTTCATCGCTAGAATTATCATCACCTAGTTCATTTCTAGTGGAATTTTTTGACTTTGGTGTTTCGATTTTTTGGCTCTGGCTATCGTCTGTTTCTGGTTTTGATGAAGTGGAATTAGAGCTTGATGTTTGCTCCTTTAATCCCCCAAAAGGTTTCGTTCGGGCTGAATACCATTTTTTATTTTTTAGTAAGATTAAAAATCAGTCTCTCGTTGTTTTATCTTCATTTTGTAGTTTTTTCCTTTTTGTCAATTCAGTTGAAATATTATCGGGCAGGTAAAAGAAATTACTTACGATCTGCACCCTTTTTAATACTTTTACCATTACCCTTTGGGTCAAAGAAAATATTCGGGTCTGCAGTATTGCTTTGTGCTTGAGTTAAACCACTTAATTCTGAATTTTTTGGTTCCTTTTGACAGAATAAACTATTGGTATCAGGGGTAGATGGTGCAGAATAATCTGGGAACGTATTTCTTTCAGTTTTTCTATAAATTTTAGCTAACTCAATTAATTTGTTTTTAACTTTTTCATCCTGAAGTTCTTTTTTTGCTTGATCTATAATTTCTATTATTATTAATATTATTATTATTATTATGATTTTTTTTTTAAAAAAAAAATTGAAAAATGAAGCAAAAAAAAAAAATAAGATCAGAAGATAAATTTTTTTTACATTCTGATTCTTCTTGGAATGTTTTTATCTTTAAAATTTATTTTAGGTTGGTAACAGGATAGGAGATAATTTGAGCTTCAAGCTACACTTACTATCGGCCATGTCTTGTTGAGCGCATTCTGCTGCACCTGCCAAAAGTGGTTGAACAGCCTCACCAGCCAAAGTGCCACAAATTTCACCGGGACAGCCAGCTAAATCGTGTATGTCATTTAGGACTTGGGGATGCGAATTGGAATCACTAATTTTTCGCCTTGATAGTAATTGCGAAATATCCCGGTGTCTGGAATAATTGGTTGGAGTAAATTTTGTAAAGGATTTGGTTGAGGATGATAGGGAGAGAATTAAAAAAATCAAGAAGCAAAGATTGGCCATCTTGATTAAGTTGTTTAACAGTGTACAATAGTAGTATATGTAGTTTGGTCGTTAAAATAAATGAATATAATTGATTGGAATATTGGAGAGGATATTTAAAAAAAAAACAGTAACAATGTCTTTCAGAATTTTATTCTTTGCCGTAATGACAAAATTAATTCAGCGCAAGGGCATCAGTAACAATGTCTTTCAGAATTTTATTCTTTGCCGTAATGACAAAATTAATTCAGCGCAAGGGCATTGGACTATATAGGCTATGATATCGAGAGATGCTGTCAGACCTTTGAAAGGGCTCTGGTCTTGGGTGTTATCCGTTGTACTCTAACAGTTAATAGACTGATGATGAATAAGCAGAACAAGTTGAAAGGAACGGAAGACTTCCTTTTAGCTATGATTAATTAGCAGTTCAGCGTTCCGACTCCTGAGTGAAAATGATAATAACTGTTGTCTAGCAAACGATCAAACAATCCGAGTGAGTTTATTGATGTCATCATTTCGTGGGAAGATACTGAACAACCTTTAGCGTCGTTAAGTTTTTTTCATTGGAGACACGCTTTGTTAGGATATGATTTTCGTCGCCCTCATATTCCTTTTATTGTTACATGCCCCTAATCATCTTCCGTGACTCAACGTTGAAACGAAAACATATACACTCTTGTCAAGGTGGAAAAATCTGTTACATCCCTCAAGCAGCTCAAGCAGTTTCTCTTCACGATAGGATGGCGCCCTTTGCGAGCGGCGCCTGGGTGCGCCCTGGTTCCTCCCATCATTCAATTTTTTTCGTTCACCGAATTGCACTTTAACAGATCATGATAGTATAAAAAAACGATGCAGAAAAACACACATACTGAGAACAGAAGAGTTGAATGGAATATTTTGGAAAAGGGACTTTCCTTCTTGTTTATAAGTAATGTTGGGTGTAATATTGTAATGACACTATAAGCAGACAAAGGAATGGATATTCGGACTTGTAGTGATTCTTTTAAAACACCCCGTGTTCCTTGGCTCCTTCAATACTCATTAATTCAAAAAAATTGAATGAAGTGTTTTTTTTTTCTTTTTAAAAAAAAGATGGTCTTCAAAGAACTTGAGATGTACAGTTGAGCGCGGCATCTTACTGTACACAGTTTCGGGCCGGTCCGGATGGTTGAGGGTGGAAAAATACAGGAAATTCCGGGCCAATGGCGGGCCCAACCCCTGTAGGGTGGGAAAACCTGGCCTCCAGATGCCACATTGAACACCTTCAAGAACCGACATCCATCTTCAAACCTCTAATTATGTTGTTTTTTAATTTAAAATGGCTACCAAGGCTCAGAAAGCTCAAAGGAAGAGGCGACATAATGAAAAAAATGGGCAAAAAAAATGTACAGAAGCAAGAATGAAACTAAAAAAGCAAGCAACCAAAAAATCTGACAATGCGCAAGGGGCTTGAAGCAGCCAATATACTGTTGAGGTGATTCCGAGACCAAGGATCAAAATCAGGAAAATGAAGAAATGAAGACTGAAGAAAAAGACAGCACAGAAACCCACCAGTTCCAGATGCAGGAAATTGACAAAGAGGAAGTCTATGATGAGTTATTACCATACCAAGAGCATGAGATTGAGGATATCAATGAAGCAAATGATATGATGAACTTTACCCATGCGTCAATTGATGATGATGATACTGCAGACAAAGATGTGATTGATCAAGACACACCCTCTGAATCCCTCTGGTCATTTTTTTATCAACAGCCAATTTCTGACTACAATATCCGTGCAAAACGTTACTTGAAGGCCATGTTTGTCTTTTCTTGCCCAAGTTTCATTGCAAGCTCAATCCCATTGAGCTCTTCTGGCTGTACATAAAATCAGGTAAAGTCTGCTTCCTTTCAATCACCTGTAAATCTTCAAACTAATCCTGTATCCCTCTCATAGCTTATCAAAAGGAGAGTCACAAGCACCAAACCTTTTCTGGCTGCAAAGCCCTCTTTCATAAGGTTCAACAAACTTGTCCACCATCTATAATTCACAAATATTTCCCCCGGGTTGATAGACAAGTCTCAGAATTTCAACAGGGGTACAGTGGACCTCAAGCAGAATTGCTGATGAAGAAATACAAGTCACATTGCTGCATGCCGCAAGAGGCTGCAATGCGAGTCGATATGCTCACTTTATCACTTGTCTCCTTTTCTTTCCACCACTTGACCTTATTTGTTCTCTGTTTCTTTACTCGCTCTTTTTTTTTCCTTTCCTATCCTTTCCTCACTCTCCTGATTTTTTATGAAAATTTATGCATTTAAAATGAAATTGCTCACTTCCTTAAGTTTCACATTTGCGATATGATTATTTCCGTTTCACATTTAAAATATCATCATTTTGAAGTTCATACTGAGTAATGCAAAAGCTGAAAAAAAAAAGAACAAACACAAAAACAAAAACAAAAACAAAAACAAAAACAAAAACAAAAAAAACATAAAAAAAAAGAAAAAAAAAAAAAACGGTCTTCTGCGCTGGTTCTAGCTGGGGTCCGGATAGTTGACAAAAAAAAAAAGAAAAACTGCTCAATCAAATTTTACAAGGCTTTAAATTTGGAGTTCCCACACATACACTCCAAAAATGTATTCCAATTTTCAATTGGTGTCTTTTTGGGTTGTGTGTTTTGCCCCACATCCCTGGGCCAACTTTTGCGGGTGTGCGTGTACAGTAAGATGCCGCGTGCAACTGTAGTAGTTACAAATATGTACTTCCCAACATAAACAAAGTTCGTGCTCTTGGGATTGAAGATCATCAACAACTTGATTTCTGGGCTGTTTTAATTATTTAATGATTTATAAATCACCAATATCAACCATTTGATGTTGTTTTTCCAAGTTTCTCAAAAGTTCCTGATCCATCTCTTTTTTTTAATCAATGTGGGTTTATGATTTCTTGTTCAACTTGTTCTTGTTTGGCTTTCTGAATGAGATAAAAACTCCCTGTTACTTGTTCCCCTTCTAATGAAATCTCTTGTTTAACTTGATTCAGCTCTTTTCTGGATATCCAACTCCACAGGTCCTGCATGTTGGTGCAGGCACTTTTAAAGACATTTAATTTTCATCCAAAAATTTTTGTGTAATACTCATCTGGATTTCTCACTACAGGTAAGGAACCCCAACCTCAAAATTAATGAGTGATCCTCTAAACACTTTGCTAACTAAGCTATGGGTGAGCATGGTCAAATTTTTGAATCAACACCAATATGCTTCCATTATAGCAGATGTAACTAGGATGCCAATTGAAAATTGGGTATCCAATGGTCATACAATGTGGTATGTTTAAATGGACACAATAAAAATTTGAATTTTCTTGGAATGGTTTCTGCACCAATAAATGTCAAAATGATGAACAAAATTATAATAATATAAGAAGAAATAAAAAAACACTAATTGACAATAGTGAGTTAAAAATAATAAAACACTAAAAGTTAAAAATAATAAAACTAATTAAAACAATGAAAATTTATTTACTGCAGATAAGATGATGCCAAAGATAATAGCAATACCTGCAACTTGATAAATAAAATAAAAACCTGAAATTGAAACTTGTGAGTTAAAATTCTAAATACCTACAAAAATTAAAACATAGAGAAATAATAAATAAAAATAAAAAGCTTAAATGAATCATGACTTCAGGATTCTTTTATCATCAATTATTACTAACAATTAATGATTCTGATTTTTATTTTTTTCACTCAATGAAATCTTTGTTTTTGCTGTTCAAAAAACAGGTTGAATCAGTTTCTGGAATTGTATTTTTATTTTTTATTTTATTTTATGAAAATCTTTTTCTTTCAAAACTTTTCAATCCAAAAAAATTTATCAAAACTTTTTAATCAGCATACTAATAAATCCGGATTTCAAAAAAAAAAAATCAATGATTTCCCCCAACATATTGAACTTGGGTACTCCACAGTGGTGGGGAGTCCAGAGTTGGAAAATCGTAACCCCTCAGAGGGCTCAATTTATATGTGAACAAGACATTGTCACACTCACACTTCAGATCCCGCCCTCTGTTGTAATACAGCTTTGAACATCAATTACAAAACCCCTAACACTCTGTACAGCTTCTCTCACAAGCAACCATCCCCTGAAAAGGTGTCCACCAACTTTGGAACATTCCGCTTATGGAATTTCATACAACTGAAGGGTTGAATTACTTTATTCAAATATGCTTTTAATGTTTTCATACAAATATAAATTTTGTTAAATATAAAAATCTTAATGAAAATAAAGAATAAAAATAATAAATGTAAGATAATTTACCTGAAGGTAGAGCTAACAATAAAAGACAAAATATAGATGATAAAAGATTTTTCAACAATTGACATAAAAATAATGTTAATAATAAGATATAATAAACTAGAAGATAATAAAAGTAATAAAAATATGTAATGTTAATAACTTGATTGATTAAAATGATATAATGAATATTCTAAAATATAAAATAATTTTTTATAATAATTGATAGTATTGATATCTTGAAAAGAATTGATTAATAATAAATCTAAATTTTATTGTTTTTAGCAAAGAAAAAGAAAATGAATCGATGTTAGCTTAATTCATTTAAAACTATTTTTATGATTGAAAATGATTCCTCTTGATCATTTCAATCATCTTGAAATCAAAGCATGATTGTTACTGTTACAGCATTTATGAAAACTCATAAATGCTTGTGACACCATTTTATATTTAATAAAAATAAAAAGATTCAGCTACAACAAAATTGTCACAGCTTAAAATAATTTTTACTCACTAGAGTAAATCAATAAAAATAAAAAGATTGCAAATGGATTCTTTGTGCATATTTTAATTTTCCTTTCTAAATTTTTTTCTTTCTAAATTTTACAACGGTAGTTTTAATAAATATCAATAAAAGTTTTATTCTTTTAAATAAAAGAATATAAAAATAAAAATATTAACCTAACTTTCAAAAGTGATAGAATTAATTCTTTTCAAATTATTATTTTCACACCACTTTCATCATGGGTCCAACAATAAGATAAGTAACCATTCCTTATTTTATTAATTTAAGGGTTCATTCTTCTATTTCATTTTCAATATTCTTAAAGAAATGATTCAAATTTTTATTTTCTACAGGTTCTCCCAGTAACGGTCAAATACTTCATACCAACCAAATCTATACAAATCAGACTGGTTGTGATTCTCACGTGTAGATTTTTTTTTAGCATGGTTACAGCCAGGAAAAACAAAATATCTGCCATGATCAGGCTGTGGTTTAATCTCCTCAACGCAATGGTCACACCTATTGTGATGCTTACATGTAGACTTTTTTTTAGGAAAATTACAGCCAGGAAAAACAAAATAGTTGCCAGGACCAGGTTGTTGTTTAATCTCCTCAGTGCAATGGTTACACCTAATCAAACTGTAGAAGACGCTAATCATTGTCATGATCAGATTTTATCAATACTGAAAACTGCATGTTGTTATAAGAATATTCACTCCTTTCTTGTTGGAACCCAAGAGCACCAACCTATCAGATCCAGGTTAACACTCTGATGTAATTCTCTTTCTCTCTAACCTATTTAATCACAGTAGGATCAAACTATATTTTTGTGCATTCAGACCAAACACCTGTTAAATTGGGAACCAACTCAACATCTTGAAAATTACAGGCTAGGTTCTGGGATAATTCTCTATTGTTTACAATATCCCCTTTTTTTATTTTTTCACCATTTCTTTTGACATTACATATGAACCATCTCTATCTTCTTCTAGATTATTTTACATTTACCCCTCTAACCAAATAATTCTGCTTCAACTCACCTCATTTCAATTTTCAAGACCCATGAGTCCCAATTCCTCATATTTCAGGTTGTTTTCCTCCACAATCATCTCTTTCACTCGACTATCTCCTTACAATAAGATATTTTGAATATTTCCTGGCATTCAAATAGAAAATCTCTGAAGTCAAATTTACACCCAGTTTGTTGAAAATTACAGATTAGTTTAGTCTTTATCAATATGTTAATTACCTATTTCATTCTCCCTTTTTTTTTAACAACTCAATCTGCAATCTTGCATGAAAATTTTTCTAATTCCAGTAGATTCTCCCTATGTGTGAACCTTGGAGTCAATCACTGCTCATCTGTTGGACAATGCACCACGTCTGACTACATGGAAACCTGATATCAACATTCCATTGTCCTCCACCAAAGAATTCCTCCTTGAATAAATATACTTTTTTTCCACCAACAATCATCAAAAGAGCTTCAAGGATTTCTCACTTGTCAAAA
>JNCO01010282.1:0-10198 GCA_000785685.1 Uromyces viciae-fabae
TGTGGATGTTCATCGTCTGACGGGTTGTCTTCAGGTTTGGAAGTGGTCACTTTAGACTGGGAAGAATTTTGAATTCATAATGATTTCAGGGATGAGATAGCGGAAATGACTCCCTCTTCTTCCTTTGCTTGATGTTTTTCCCAATGCCTTCTGCGTGTTCTAGGATTGACGTATGTTCCACAGGAAGTCGTACCATCTTCATTGGTAGACACATTGATGATGCATGATGGGCATTTGCAGATTGCAAGGGTGGGTTCCATGAGATAATTGTTGGCAAGTGAGCCCTATGATTCAAGAATAAGTGGAGTGTTGTGAGCCGGTGGGAAAGGACAAGGAGTTGCGTGAAGAGAGAGCATGCACGTACCTAGTGCTCCAACTTGAATCGAGGGTAGCCTGATTTTTTTTGGTAGAAAATTGTTTGATGTATACCAAACAATATTAATGTGAGAAAATGGGGCTTTACGTCAGCAACTGCGTAAACTGACTTTTGCTGCGACATAGAGTTCATGCTGCAGATATTCCGCTACAACCGGGAAACGTTGTATTCCGTACGTCGCCTGTTTTCACGCGGTGTGTTAGACTATTTGGATTTGAGATTTAATTCTTCATAATAAATTATAATTATCAAAAATATAATAAAAAAAAATAATAATAATAATAATAATAATAATATATATCTGCAGTCTTTCAGACATGTATACCAGATACTGTCTGGAGGCTGACACTTCCCATGTTTCTAGTGAAAAATCTACTGCTTGTATTAATTGTTCTTATTCAAATTTCATGGGTATTCCTTGTGTGCACAAAATCAGAGAAGCACAAGTGAAAAATATTCCTTTCAAAGTAGAAGATTTTCATCCCCAGTGGCACATATGCAATGATCTTGAAGTAAGCCATTTTTTTCCCATTTCTTTCTATATTTTTTTCTAATTTTTAAATTTTGCTATTTATTCATTCCTCTTCTAATTTATTTATTTGTTATCTTATTTCTTTCTTTCCTTTTGTATTCTTCCTTCTTTTATTTTTTTTTATTTTTCTTGTTTTCTATTTTTATTTTTTTATTTTTTTCTATTTTTATTTTTTTATTTTTTATTTTTTCCTTTTCTTCTTTTCTTCTTTTTTTCTTTCTTTCCCTTTTTTTTTCTTCCTTCATTTTTGGATACTGATGATGATATTCTTTCATTTAAGCCATCTGAAAATGATTCTGAACAGGAAAGTGAAAGTGAAAAAGAAATATCCCCTCCACCCACTAAAGAGTCCAACGAAGATATTTTTCTCAACAAAATATTTAAACAATTCCAACAATTCAATCATCAAGAGCAACAAAATCTTCTTGGTCAAATAGATAATTTATTCACAGGCAAATTTCATCTAGTTCCTATTCAAGAGCCCTCTTTTGATGTCAACAAGGAGTTCAAAGGAAGACCCAAAGGTGCAAAAAACAAACAAAAAATTCCAGCATCATCAACAAAAAGGGAACCTTCAGCTTTTGAATATGTAGAAAGAAAGAAGAGAGGCAGGCCAGTAAAAAGGGAAAAATCTAGTGAACCAATTTCAAGTCAACCAATTTCAAAAAGACCAAAAAGATCATTGCAAAAAAAAATTAAAGATGACTGGGCATATGAGGTACTTATTTTATTTTACTAATATTTTATTTTTCATTTTCTCTTTGGTTTTTTTGCTTTTTTTGATGTTTATTTTTCCATCTTTTTTAGAGCACTGAATCAGATGAATCTGAAGAGCCAGAAGAGAAAGAGGATCAAAATTATGAAGAGGACAAGATTTTATTGGATGTGGGAAAAGTATATACTGAAATAGATGTGGAACTTGTAAGCAAAAATATTATTTCCCTTTCAATTAATTTTTCATTTTTGTTTCATTATTTTCTATAATATTTTTCTTTAATATTTTATTTTTCTTTTTATCTTAGTATGCAGCGCCAGAAGAGAAAGAGGATCAAAATTATGAAGAGGACAAGATTTTATTGGATGTGGGAAAAGTATATACTGAAATAGATGTGGAACTTGTAAGCAAAATTATTATTTCCCTTTCAATTAATTTTTCCTTTTTGTTTCATTATTTTCTATAATATTTTTCTTTAATATTTTCTTTTTCTTTTTATCTTAGTATGCAGCAGCAGCATTAGGTTTGGGACGTTCAACTGATGATTATGTCCATATTCAAGAGGAAATGCTGGCAGAGTTCCTTTCCAACTCTGTTTTCCACTCTCAACCAAAAATAATTGAACAAATTTGGTAGGATGAATCAAGAGAAAAGGTAATTGAAAGACTCAAACTTTTAAACGAAGATGCTTCAAGGGAAAATTGGAGGACCTTTCCTGCTCATGGATTTTTACTGGCTGACACTTATTTAAGACCAGTGGTTTTATTATCTTCTCAAATGATTTGCACATTCCTTCCTCTTTCTCATCCTCCCCCCAAAGATACCCCCATCCCTCCTCCAATCTGTTTTATTCTTCATAGTGCTCACATAATCAGTTTCAAATTCAAGGAAAAAGATAGATGGCCTGCCCCCATGGTGCATTCTTTGTGGAAATACCATTCCACAAAAGAATCCAAGCCATGGAAGGATTTAAATTGATTCTAATTTAATCTTGGGTCTTAAACATTTACACTCTCATAGAAAATCTGAAAGAACAAATAAAATTATCAATGTTGATTAGCTTTTTTGTTATTTGTTTTTTTTTTTTTTTTCTGTTGCATTCAATTTTTTGTCTTGATAATAAATAATTTTGTCCCGCAGAAGAAAATTATAACCATTGAAAGAGATCCTCTCTATGGATGTAAAAAATATTTTTTCATGATTTTTGACTTCCTAAAAGTGGTATAAAAAGTGGTTCCACAATTATGTCCAAAACCGTGTGCAAAAGGGGAAAAAAAAAAATAATAATTTGTAAAATTTTTTATGATGCACATTTTAAGGAGCTTTTGGAACCCCGAAAACATATTTTCAAATGTGTGAAAACATTTTTTTTGAGGAGTTAATGGGCATTTCAATAAACCGTGTGCCCCCCCAAAAAGGTAAAAAAAAAAAAAAAGAGATTATTGAAATTTTGACCTTACCATAAAACCAAGAGGCTCTTAAGAGCCCATTTTGTAATTTTTAAATCAGGAAAAACCTTTTTTTTCTATTTTTAAAATGGGTTTAAAAAAACCGTGTGTCAACGGGGAAAACCGTGTGTGGGTCAAAAAAATTAAAAATGCTGATTTCGATTTTTTTTTTTTCAGATTATATTTCTTGGTCCTTTCAAAGGCCCAATTATGTAATTAAAATTCATAATTTAATTTGTTTTCTATTTTTAAAAGGGCTTTAAAAAAACCGTGTCAAAGGCCCAATTATGTAATTAAAATTCATAATTTAATTTGTTTTCTATTTTTAAAAGGGCTTTAAAAAAGACATGTGTCACCACGGAAAACCGTGTGTGGGCCAAAAAAAAAAATACTCATAATTTTTGATTTTTTTTTTCATATTATATTTCTTGGGCTTCCTAAACCCCCAAAAATATATTTAAAAATACAAAAATGTTTTTTTTTGTATTACTAAAATGGTTTTTAAAAAACCGTGTGCCGGCGCGGAAAACCATGTACCCGCGCGCAGCACGCGGATGTTGCCGCGCCAGCCAAACCGTGTGTAAACGCGGATTGACCGTGTGCGGAAATCAATACCCTTTTTAATTTATTTTTATTTTATTGTATTTTAATTTTAATTTTAATCCCTTTTTTGTACATAAAGCCGTTTTATATTTTTGTTGTCTGAGACTTTTGTAAAAGAGATTTCTTATTTTATTTTTAATAAAAATTAATTTTATTAATTTTTATTCTATAATTCTTTTTTCTTATTTTTAATTAAAAAGAATAAAACCTTGGTTCTTCTTACTTCTATCTATAAGCGCCATTTTTCTCTTGCCTTGGCAAGGATATTTTGAGGTATTTTGACAAAAATTATATATTTTATATTATATTTATCTTATTAGTTAGATTTGTTCATAGATGAGCGTTACCAATAGGTGTTATAGCTTAATGGTTATCAGACTCAACTTTGGTTCTGATTCTAGATTGTCTACAACAGGTTCAAACTCCATCCTTGACACAAATAATAAATTATCTCAATTTTTTATATATTTTAGCTTTCAAAGAAAATTCTCCTTGAAAGCGTGAAATAGTTTCATTTACATTTTTCTATCTTCAAGATTTTCCTTCTAAACACAAGGTTAAATTAATGTCCCCATAAGACTTTTAATTTACCCTTGATATTTACTGTTAATATGAAGATTCCACACTATTTGGAATTCTTCACATGTGTTTTGAATATGTTGGGGTTTAATAACCCCAAAATTTCATGATTGAGAGTTCTATGATTCTCCAGAAATCTATAAATAGACCTCTGGAGACAAGCCTCAATCCCCGGTTATCCTTGTACTATAGAATTAATCTAGAAAACCCATCTTAAATTCCTTTAGATCAAATACAATAAAGAAAATAAGGTAAGTCTCATATTCTCTTCAAGAATAATTTACTGGGCTCTCTACTCCTCCATAGTTGAGGACAGTGCCTTTTGATTCTATTTCCTATACTTAGTTAAATAAATTATAAGAGATAGAATCCTGGCTTGGTAGAGGAATCCGCACCAACCCCCCTAATTGATTCTAGATCAATCAAGGGCTCCGCGTCTTAGAAGCTGTGTGAAGACACTTCAATAAGAAGTATTCCAAGGTTCTTACCTTGAAGATTATTAAATAAACTCTTTGTCAGCTGTATCACGGCTTTATAGCAATAGAGATACAGCTTTAGCTTAACAGCTCTCACAATTTTCCAGTCAATTCTCCACCCATTTGGAACTCAAAAGCAATAAAAATCTGGAAGACCGCCAAGGAACTCCACTGGGGAAGTTTAAGGTGATTTTGATGAAACATATTGTGATTCCAATTCAGAAGAAGAGGAAGATAACCACTTGATTGAAAAACAGATTCAAATGTAAGTCCTCTCTCCCATTTTTTACTGTTATTTTAGACCATTATGTTTATTTTTGCTCATTCATTGCATGTCAGGTATTGTCAAAACAAAAGCAATACCCATTCACAAGATGATGTCGATACAAGCAAAGATGAAGATGATTTGCATATCCCGCATGCTAACGATGACTCAGAAATGCTTGGGCTGTCTGATATTGAGGATCAGAGTGACAAAGATGAGAAAGATCATTATACAACTACTGGTTGGAAACACACTCTTGGGAAAGCAATTATCCCTTTGTTCATTTGTCTATTTGAACTGAACTGATATTTGTTTGTTGCTCTAGTTTTGTGCTATTGCTAGGAAACTCAAAAATTCACCCAATTCAAAAGCCGAGTTCATCAATATCTTCCAGGAGAAAGGATGTACGTTGCCTCATAATATTATTGAGAGGGATGTACGCACTTGTTGGAATTCGACATACACCCAACTTGTCAGTATTATCTGTTGTGAATCGGCTGTGCTTGAGTGGCAGTGTCATAAACAATTTGGTGTGCAGCGCAAGTACTACATCAACAAAGCTGGCTTGGACTTGGCCCAAGACTTAGCTCATTTGCTTGATTTTGTGAGGTTTTACAACCAAGAGAACTGGAGCAGATTTCACGGAAGCTGCCCAGATTAACCAAGGCTGTTGCAAAAGGTGAGTACACCTTTTTGCACTGCTCAAGACAGAAAGGCCCGTACTGATGCAAGCCCCTTGCATATGTACGTAGAAACCTCTTCTGAACCACAAGTGGTTAGAACAAGTAACACAGGAATGGCACAAGTTTGGTACGTGGGAGAAGTTGCTTGTAGAAACTCACAGGAATTAAAACTCACTGTCAAAACTTCTATCCATAGCAAAACTCACACAAACAAACAAGAAAACAGAACTAAGCTTAAAGATAGAATTATGGGAGCCTACCAAATCAGGTAAGAACCTCGTGTAACTTCAAGAGCGTTGAATAAATATAAAACTAATATTTATTTAAATAGTTTTGAAATAGAAAAAGATACAAAGAAGGATCGATCGGGAGAAATAGTGTTGATCAGACATCAACCTACCGTTTCGTGAGTAAAGAGTGTTTTGTTATAACAAAACATGAAAAGAGATCATAAATGATGAAAAAGTCTGATATTGTATGATTTATTTGATTCAGAAATAAATCAATAAGCAAATATAAATAAAATAACAACAAAAAAGGAAAACTACTAAAGAAAAACTGTAAGAATAGGACGTTAGTTGTTTTATCAAGAAAGAGATGATAACTGAAATGCTGAATTAGATTAGATACAATATAACTCTAATTCCAGCATAGTCAATCTTATAAATTAAATCTTCTGATTTACTCAAAGCATTCGATCTGCTTTTAGGTAAATTGATTTGTTTCATCTCTTTCTTATTCTGTTGTTTTGTTTCCAATCTTAATTGTAATCAGATCTATGATCTCACTGAAAGTAATAAAAATGCTTTTAGTTATTCAAAATCTTTTAGAGTTGTTCTACAAGATAACACTTCAAGTGTCTATACCGGGCTCGGAGCACTTATCCAACATTGTTGTCTTCATCAACCAAATCATGGAGCATTTAGCAAAAATCATTAGTTCTACAGATTATCCTCCCACATTAAGAAATGCATGTTGACTGGGATTGAAACTTACCAACAAATATTACAGTCTGACCGATGTCTCCCCTCTGTATAGAATCATAATCTGTAATTCAATATCTCATTGATATTTTTTCCTCATTCTTTTCAACTCAAATCCTTTGTTTGGTACTGCACCCATCATTTAGGGATGAGTACTTCAAGATGTGAAAGTGGGAACCTGATTGGATATCTGAAGCAATACAGCTGACCCAAGATATGTTGATATCCTATTACAAGCACCGAATGATCAATTCTCCTCCTTCAAAATCACAACCTACTGCATCCAAGGCAAGCTATTTGCCCCAATACAGCTTAATCCTAATGTGCATTATGTGTATTTACTAATGATTCATTCTAATCTTCTCTCAGCCAAAGACAGGGATGCTTTCTGGACTTGGGGATGCTTCTGCTTCCCGGGGCAGCCAGTGCTCATCCAATCCTTTGGACATGTGGCTAGCTGGAGGACTTGTATTAAGGGATGGGAAAAATCAGTGAATCCCCTGAAGTGGTGGGTCCAACAGAAGCAGTCAGGAAATATTTCCATGGAGGTCTTGTTAACATGGCACTTGATGTTCTAAGCTATCCTGGTAAGTCACACTCAAGCAATCATTTCTTAAAAAAATCAATCAGGCTAATTGATTAATCATTTTTCTGTGGATTCAGCCACATCTGTTGATGTGGAGAGAGCTTTTAGTTTTGGATGTGATTATGTTTCTTCAAAGAGGCATTTCCTGGCACCTCATTCAATAAGCAGGGGAATTACTGTTGCATTCTACTCCATGAATAAAAAAAATAAAAGAAGTTGTATTAGCTAAGTGGAAAGAAGGGATTCAGCAGGAGAAAAAGATAAAAATAAAAGAAAAGGCTAAAATAAATATTATTGATTTGGATGAAGGCTTAAATGAGCTTGTTTTTAAGTTAATAAACTGCAGTAGTAGTAGTAGTAATTAAGTTATAGTTGACCTGAAATGCAGGCTTATCTGTGAGAAATTTACAGCAGGGGTACCCATGGTACCCGCCAAAAGTACTGCTGGTACCCACCAAGTGGTGCCATGTGCGGTGCTGGGTATCAGCTTTGGGCCAAAAAAACTGACCCGGGTCTTGAATGCAATCTCTACAAGCCAACATACGTAAAAGAAATTCATAAAAATAAATAAAATAAAATAAATAAATAATATGATTTTTCTGAACAAAATACACTATATGAAAAAATAATACATTTTCATTGATTTTTGACTCAATTCTCAGCCATGTTTCCCCATAGTCCAATTTCCATAGTTTTCCATAGTTTAAAAAACTATGAGAAACTTTTCCCCCAATACCACCCCCTCATACTTTTTTTTTCCTTCACCAAAAGTGCAAACTCAATCCCCTCAATTATTCCATCAACTCCCATTAATACACCCATCTGGCCATATTTTTCACTTCCACCAAAATGTTTTCTTTAAGTAAAAAACAAAGTGAAAAAAATCTGAAAGAAAATGGAGAGAAAATTTTGGTAAGTTTGATTTTCTATTGAAAGTGTTTAAATAAACCTTCATCATCCTTGCGGGAACAAGAAGAAAATCAAAGAAAAATGAAAAGCTAAATAGATTTCCCATTGTTGGTAAATTCTCTGTACATCTCTGATATTGTGAGCTGGTATGCTTTTTACTGAATGTCTCTACTGCCAAAGGGCCGTGACAAACAGTACACAAGTTATTCAACAGTACTAAAAGTGTTATGTAGTACTGGATACTCTAAATAGAGTGTCTTCACACCTAAAAAAGGTGGAGCTCTGTTTTATATGTAAGAGGAGAGGTTGGTGGTTATAACCCCACCAAGCTAGAGTTTTAAGGGCACTGTCCTTCTAATATTTTAGAAGGAGGGGTGAGCCCAGTAGGTTTGAATAGTTTAGAAAGAATTTAACTTACTTGTATCTCAAAATATTCTATGTAATATTTAAAGATGATTTAAGTACTATGTTAAATTACGTTATTCTAAATTATTCTGAGTTTTTGTTGGAGGGAAATAAGGAGTATTTATATTCTTTTTTCCCCAACAGAAAACTCTGGATTTTTTCACGCTTGTTTAATTCAAGAGTAAAATTGATTGGGGTTAATAATCCCAATAAATGAAAAGGAAATTTATTGCAGATGATAAGGGTAAATTATATACCCTTTATCATGTGCAATAAATATGAAAAAAGGAATCCACAAATATATGTGGTATTTTCAGGAAGTATCTTCAAGAGTGAAATGTTCTTGAAGATAGTATGCACTTTTTATAAGTGTTATAAATTTATTAAAAATAGTTTATATACTTATTTTTATTTTTGTGTGGTGACTTCATGGTGGTTTGAACCCGGGTCACCATAGTGAATTTACACAAGGGGCAAGATCTAACTGTCACAACCCGCAAATAGGTGATGGTTTTTTTTTTCATTGCGCTGATGTTTTGCATATTCATTATGCAATGGCAATGCCACAAGTTTAACATCACCTGCCAGAGATAACATCACCTGCCCGGATTACATCAGATTACATCAACTCTTTACCAAAACTCAATCAATACCTATCACAATCACGATCCATCACACCTCGCATATTTCCCAAGCCCAAGCAAAGATAAACGGAATTCAATGCATTTTCATTCAACTAGATTAATTCAACCATCTTCTTGATCAGCTTGCCGCCCGTTGTTGGCTTGCATCTGCATTCAGTTGACCCATTCCACGGCATCCCCCTCCTTTCCCAATCCCCACCCTCTTCCTTTCATGCGTTTTTTTTTATACCCCATCGTCTATTGCTGCATCACAAACCATCCACACCCCACCAATCCCCCTTCTTGATCAAAAACTCTGAATAGATTCTTCATCACGAAAAATCCAAACAACCTCAAAACTCAACTTTCTTATCAATCGATATCCGAAATGAGCTACATGGCGGAAATTCAAGCTGCAGTCTCAGAAGCGTTGGCACAACAAAACGCACAGGTTCAGGCTGAGCTCGCTGCAAGGGATGAGAAAATTGCTCAACTCATGGCTCAAGTAGAGTTGAATAAACAACCAACAAAGCCAACTTTGGCCAAAAATTCTAAAAAATCTACCAAAGCTATCCCCAGCAGTAGTCGGCCTAGCCACAACGAAGACGCACCCATTTTGAAGATCACACCCAAGAAGAGTGGAAAATCTGGTAATACTCCCTCCAAGAAAACCCCATTCAACCAACGCCAGCCTTCTGCGACTCCGAAAACCGCAACACCCAAAGGAAACCCAAATAAGATGACCTTGAAGGATGTGCCGGAATCTTTCTTGAGCACTAGAGTGAGTAATTACATCTGGTGCATGGTCTTTGCACGTCAAACTGATTTTTTTTTTTGCTTTTTTATTTTTAGGATGCTCTATACATCCACATCAAGATCTTGTGGAATTTGTTGGAGCAGCGAACTGTCCCGTCTCCGCCACCCGCAGCTGCCTTGGCCAAATTCAACTCTTGTTTTTCCTCACCTGAAGAAATCAAGAGCACTATTGATAACAAAGGTGCACCTCCCCTCATTA